>JADRCD010212687.1:33662-52508 GCA_019843815.1 Montemys delectorum
TTGAGTTCAAAGCCAGCCTGGTCTACAGAGTGAGTTCCAGGACAGCCAGGGCTACACAGAGAAACCCTGTCTCAAAAAAACAAAAACAAACAAAAAAACAAAACAAACAAACAAATATATATATATATATATATATATATATATATATATATACACACACAGATAACATTGGTGTGTGTCATGTATATAGTTTGGATTCAGCTTTCCCTTACTAACAACTGTCCCCTTCATAAGACCAGCTGTTGTCTGCTCTTAAACGATCACAACTGGGCTTTACAAAAAGAGGGGACAGGAGGGTCATTGGACCCTCACCTGAGTATCCAGCCACTCATTCTAACCGGTTGTATGCAGTTCTGCTCTAGTGACATAGGGTCTCATGGTTTTGGGGAGGAACTTGAGCGTGTAGGCTGGGGAAGACTGGGGGCATCTTCTCTGCCTGTGAAGCTACCAGGAAGTCATCATTCACACTAGGTGAGGACTTCCCTGGGCGGCCGCTCTCGGCTCCTCTACTAACCTATCCATGACCCTCATCCATACTGGGGGAGGAAACCCAGTAAACTCACTGGTTCCCCAGGGCACACTTAGGGAAATCCAACTTCTTTGATTTGTCACTGGTACATTATAAGGAGGGTACATCATACATTGCTTAGTGTCCCCTGGGGGGGGGGGGGGAATTCTCACAACAGATGGTAAGTTTGTTTGTTAATGTTCCTATATCTCATGGTATTAAAAAAGAAAGCCAGCATGTAAAAAAAAAAATCTAAAAATGGAAATAATTTCAGTAAGTAATGACTTACATATGAAGATTCCAATGGGTGGATTTCTTTCCAGATTTTTGGGAAAAAAAAAAGCTGGAAATCTTAAGCAAGTTATAAAGGTCTGAGCATATTGCACAAGGCATATAGAAGAGGTTATATATATACATATAGATATATATATATGATATGATATTAAAACTTCTGAGGTCAGAGTTCAATAAATCAAGATCAAACCTCTGCTTAAGTCAACAAAATTATTGGTCTTTTCTTCACAACAATTACAAGGACTTGCCTAAAGAACAAAAGTGGATATATAATTAAAGTTTACTTAAAAGTGTTTGAGTTTTCTTGCCCAAGATTGATCTAAGTCTTGCATAATAGTTAAAAGTACCAGACTAGTGTAACTGACCTTCTGGGTGTTTGATAAACCTTTTGCCATGTCCTGTAACTGGGGAGAGATAGTATTCTCTTGTTCAGTTTATAAGACTTCAGACTTTAGCTCACTGCAGCACCTAGCTACAGGCAAGAGAGACGGCCCCGCTGTTGCTTTAGCCTGAACCTTTAACAGTGGCTACATCTCATCTTCTTCCTACTCTAGAAGCTGTCTTGAAGGAACCTAATACCGATTCTAGCCCTTCTGACAGCTGGCAAAGCACTCAAATGCAGATCCTTTGTTCATGACTCTGAACACGAATGAGCCTTGGAGGCCAGAGGAAAAGCAGGAAAGAGCCATTAGATGGGTGTTAATCAAGAGACTCTAATGGACTTTGATTTGGACATTTAAAAAATGCCCTCCGTTCTGATTTCTCCTGGTTCCCTGCCTAGAACTTGTAATGCTGTTAGCCTTGGCTTTATTTCCTCCTCCTATTTCTTTTCAAGCACCAGTAAAAGACTTCCTTTTCTCCCTGGCTGTCTGTTGTACAAAAGGGCCTATGTACCTGGGAGTATTTTAAATAACCCCACTGGACAGAAGGGAAACCCTGATTCCTACATACCCGCAACTTATTTCTGGTAGAATCCAGACTAGTTGTCACCCAATTCCATAATGGCTTTTAGAATTACCTCATGTGGGAGATGGTGAAAACAGGAGGTAAAATTTGGCTAGGAACTTTAAGATGGAGGAGGAGGAGGCAGAGGAGGAGGAGGAGGAGGAGGAGGAGGAGGAGGAGGAGGAGGAGGAGGAGGAGGAGGAAGAGGAAGAGGAAGGGGAAGAGGAGGAGGAGAAGGAGAAAATGAACCAATGTAACCAGTTTTCTTCTTGACTGAAGGCCAGGAACATTTCTTGGCCCTCCTGGCAGCCTCATTCTTGCCAAAGGCAAAGGTTCCTAAATGATTTTTAAGTTGCCTCTAAAAGAAGGGAATTGTGAGAGTAGCAATAAAGACAACTTATTCCTTTTCATCAAGAGAATCATTTCAGGCCTGGATAGAGAAATAGATTTTCCAGTTGGACCTATCAATCACTCAGCCAAGAAACTACCCCTAGCCAAGAAACTACCTTAAAACCAAGGTAAAGAGATAGGCAGATAATTAATACTCCCTCCTGTCGGGGGCTTTATCCAGAGGCTCATCAAGACCAGCCTCACAAAACAATCCCCAAACCTTTACTGTTACTAGAATCTAAAAAGCCATCACATGGCAGCTAAATCTTAAGAAAAAGATGAAAATTCATTACAAAGAGGGCATATTGTGAAACCTTGAAGCTTTTTTCTTTTCCTGTTGTGATGGCCAACATTCCATAAACCTTCCCCCATCTTGTAAAACTCTTGGGTATTGCCCAACCCCTGAACACTCCTGCGACTTGTTGAGCACTTTCTTCCCCTTTATATGGATTATGACCAATGGGATGCTTTAGAATAGAAACTAAGTGAACTGCCTTCTCCAGTGTGTGCTTGCTAGCCTCGTCTGGGTGATGGAACGCCCTTTTATCAATATAAATCTCCTCGCCACCTTACATTCATTTTGTTCATGTGTTTCTTTGTGCAGCACTGAGAATATTTTTTTCCAGCACTGCCTAATGACAAGAATTTAGTGTCGTAAATCAAGCTTACATGTAGGTCCTCTTGACTTCAAGGCTGATGAGCTTAAAAGACAAGCTGTTTGTCTTCACACATCCAATCCACCGTAGTAAGGCAAGGACAGGATAACTGTGGTAGGCATTTTCATCTTGGAGAAGAGAATAAGAGTCACTAGTCCAAAGTGCTGGGAACTCTAAATATGTGTTGCCTGGATCCCCTGTTCGAGACATGGGTTATCTATTCATCAGGGACAAGTTTTTGTTGTTTCAGAGCAAGTTCTCTGTGTGTAGCCCAAGCCAGCCTAGAAATCATTATCCCCCTACCTCTCAGCCTTCCAAGAGCTGAGATTACAAATATGAGCCACCATGCCTAGCAGAACTTAGTTTCGTTCCCTGGAAATAGCTACTGAGACATGGTCTCTGTTTCTTCCTGAGAGTGGATCCCTTATCCATTGTCCTTCAAAACCTAAGACCTCACCCTGTGGGCTCTTGGCTGTCTGAGTGAATTATCTGACACATATTTATTATCACATTAGAATGTCATGTCTCAGCACAGCATAATAACCCTAAGGGTGCGGTAGTGGCACTCATATCTCAGTGGCAACCAACAGCTCTCTAATTGGACTTAGGGCCTATTCAACAGGACAGAAATCATGACTAGCACTACAAACCTAGCCAGCTACCTGGGCCCATTTCATTAAACATGTTTAATTCCTAACTGAATTCTAAATACTTATCCTTGTACTCACAGATAAGTGCAACGCTCAGCACTCGCCACAGAAATCTCCCTTTACAATAGATGGATGGGAAGCTAAACTGGTCAGTACTCAGGAAACAATTGACTATGGGGTGTGCAGCCCCAACTGGGATGTCTACAGTACAATTCCTGCACCTAAGACCCAGACGATGGCAGACATGGGATGGAAAAAGAGCCGGAGGCACAAGAAATCTGCTGTGATAATGCGTCTTCTAGTGATGAAAGGGAAGCTTCATCCACAATATAGCTCCCTGAAGAAGACCTGAGGAAGTACAACACCAATAGACTTGCTAATACAGAAGGAGTAAATCTTACGTGGTTCCATCCATGCGGGCAGGGAGGAACAATAACAACAGGCAACTAAAGAATGCTACGAGTGGAGGTCTTCTCCAGGAAAAGCCCCCTCACTGGTTATTCAATACCAAGTGGTCACTTGAAACCATAAACATTCAAGAAAAATTATATTGACTGAACAGTATATATGTATATATACAAGTATATGTATGCATTGATATATATATGTATATATATATGTGTGTGTGTGTGTGTATATATATATATATATATATATATATATAATTTTAGAAAGAATAGCTCATGTTTGTTGTTGAGAGACAATTCTTCTTAAGTGTTTTGCATTTGGACACATCTTGAAACAGAGGAGTCGGCTGTTCTTGTTCAAACTCTTTTTTTCAAAGATCTTGAGATAGTTTGTGTTGTGTTTTGCAAAAAAGAAAAGGAAGAACCAGGAATATGCCTGGTAGAGGTAGGGCATGGTAAGGTGAAAGGGGGTGCCTCTGTGGGTGCATGCTGAGGCATCCCTTCCCCCTGAGGCACCAGTCATATGACAGATAGAAAACGGAATAGATTGTATTTAGGGCATGGGGACGGGGAGTTGAGGAGAGAGTAGAGACAAAGAAAGGCAGAAGGGGGGAGAGAGGGGGGGGGAGAGTGAGAGGGAGAGAGGGAGAGAGAAGAAGCTGGTGATGAACAGTTGGAGAGAGAGGTAGAGAAGGGACAGAGAGGGAAGAGAGCAAGAGTGCAAGAGAGTCAGAGTGTGAGGAGGAGACAAACAGCCCCTTTTATAGAGTCAGGCATACCTGGCTGTTGTCAGGTAACTGTGGGGCAGACTCTAGAAGGAATGCTAACACTTTGTCCTTTTGGAACAATGGGCAGGCAGTCTTACTATACTTCTACTATAACGATTAGATTTCCAAACTTGAGAGTTCTGAGCAATGCAGGTTCCTGCATTTACAAGATGTTCACGGGGTTGTTTTGATTTGTTTTCCAGGGGGATTTTTTTTCTTCCTCCAATGTTTTATGGTCAAACCCAGGACCTTGTACATGCCAGGCCAGCATATTATAACTGATCTAAATTCCTATCCCAGAGGCCCAAGTGTTTCTAACCCACGAAACTACAGTACGTAAACTTGATAACTTGTAAGAGACATAAAGTATCTGACTTTCTACAGTTCTTGAAACTTGGCTTAACCACAGAAATTTGAGAGACCAGAAACTTCTTGAGAACTGAGCAATTTCATATTTTTAGAGAAAAAAAAATTTGTGACCCTTTGGTGGTAGGAGTCCCTTAAACTACTGGCGGGGATTTTGTTTATCAGATTATGATCCCCTCCTTTTGACAAAGGAACTTCTTTCTGCATTTCTACCTGAGCAGTACATTCAGCTTATTAACTTAATATCTAAAGATGCTTCAAAGCCCTTTATCTACCTGGGACAGCTAATAGACATTACTGTGACTCTTTCAGACATTTAAACCAAGAATGGTGCTGATCTATCCTCCGTTTGACCTTTGGCATTGGGGCTCTGCTCAGTTGCAGAATCTCTGACTGCCTGGAGTTGAGGTGACGGTTGCATGTTCCAAGCCAGCATCTCACAGGCACTCTAATTCCCTCAAAATTCTGCTTGCAAAATGAAGTTCCTTCCCTGGCTCGTCAGTCTTGCAATAGCTTATTGTATACATTCAGGAGTACTCAGACACTCAGTATTTAGTCTGGTCTGCTTAGCCAGATTCAAGTTCGTGTGAGTGTGCTCAGGTGTGTTCAAATTCACCTGTGCACACATGTGAAAGCCAAGAACCAACTTGGTGTTGTAGGGCTGGAGAATTTTAGAATTAAGAAAAAAAAATAGGAGCATTTAGTAGAAATGTATTGGTGGGAATGTATACTGTGTAACCTTTATCTGGAAGGGCATAGAAAACCTCTGTAACGAGCCAAGAATGTAAACTAGCCAGTTTCAGGAAACTTTGGCCACAAGCCCCCCCCCCCCCAGCTAGGTCCAAGAACAAAAAGCAGGATATGAGCCATCTGGATGGTTCTAGGGAACGGTCAGCCATAAAGTGAATAGCATTGACTAAGCCACATTCTTGTGCATAGTAAGTGTGTAGGATGTTTTCCTTATGACCCTGACTCAACTAGGGGCTGGGTCTCTTTAGAATTTTCCACTGTTCTCTTGTTATGTTTCCTTGGTAACCCCCTTACCCCCCTTGTTTGTGGTTTTTCCCTTTAAATACCCCCTTACTCCTTGTGCTCGGGAACTCTTGGAGTCGAACTCCTCTGGCCTGCTAGGCTACGTGTTCGACCCCAGATCTGGTTTCCCTTCCTCCCCCTGAATAAACCTCATGCTGTTGCATCAAGATCGGTCTGTCATGAGTTATTGGGTGGTCACGTCATCCCGAGACTTGATTGAGGGTCTCCCCAGCTCTAGTGGGTCTTTCAGTGTCTTTCTCAATTCCACTTTTTGAAAAAAAAAACCTTTATTTTTGAGAATTTCATACATATGTGCAGTGAAATATAATTATATCTACTCCCATCACCCACCCTTCTTCAAGACCCTTATGCCTTCCAGCCCATCTCCCAACTTTATGCCCACTAAACCCAGTTAGGGATACTCATAGGAGTGGGGCCATCCACTGGAGCATGGAAAACCTATCAGCAGCCATATCCTCAATTAAAAAAAAAATTATTCTCCCTTCCCCCAGCAGCTATGCATCTCCAACAGCTCCTCAGTGTGGGATGGGACCTAGAGGCTGTCTGCTCCTACATCAGGGTTTTGATGCTTGCTCTTGTATAGGGCTTAATGCAGATAATGATAGCAATATGATATTTTTAAAAAACAGTCTCTTGCTTGAACTTGGAGTTCACTGATTGGCTTGTCCCAGAAAGCCCCAGGGACTCCTCTGTCTCTGCCTGGCCAGAACTAAGATTGTTGACACAGTCAGATTTCTATGCAAGTGTTTTAGAGTCAGACTCAG
Source organism: Montemys delectorum (assembly GCA_019843815.1). NCBI lineage: Eukaryota > Metazoa > Chordata > Mammalia > Rodentia > Muridae > Montemys > Montemys delectorum. The sequence continues at coordinate 40,463 of JADRCD010212687.1, forward strand.
GCTCTTGTGATTAAACAGCAAGCACTTTACTAACTGATCCATCTCTTTAGCCCCTAAGACTGAATTTCACTAGGTACATTCTCTTAATTTGCCCTCCATTGCTGTGATAAAACACCATAACCAAAGCAACGTGGAGAGGAAGAAGTTTGTTTTAGCTTACAGTCCATCATGAAGTGTCATGGTTTGAATGGGCTTGGCCCAGGATTGGCACTATTTGGAGGTGTAGCCTTGTTGGAGTAGGTGTGTCACCATGGGTATAGGCTTTAAGACCTGGAAGTCAGTCTTCCACTACCAGCCTTCAGATAAAGGCTTAGAACTCTCAGCTCTGTCTGCACCGTGCCTGCCTGGATGCTGCCATGCTTCCTGCCTTGATGATGATGGACTGAACCTCTGAACCTCTAATCCAGCCCCAATTAAATGTTGTCCTTATAAGAGTTGCCTTGGTCATGGTGTCTGTTCACAGCAGTAAAACCCTGACTCAGACAGGAAGGGACGTTAGAATATGACCTCGCAGCAGGAACTGAAGCAGAGACCATGGAGGAATGCTGCTTAATGGCTTGCTCTCCTCTCCGTGGCTTGCTCAGCCTGCTTTTTTCGTCCCCAGGGCCATCTCCCCAGAGGTGGCACGGCACAGTGTGCTTGGCCCTCCCATACCAATGATTAACCAAGAAAATGTCCATCAGTCTTCCCTACAGTCAATTTAATGGAGGCATTTTCTCAACTGAGCTTCCTCTTCCCAGATGATTTTAGCTATGTCAAACTGACAAACACTAACCAGCACATACACCTTCCTATGGTCCAAGATCTTCCCATCATCCAAAACCAGATCTCACCATCTTCCCAGCAGTCACCTGTATGTGTCCTCATCATGTTCCTCTACCCATCTGCTTCACTGACCCAAAACTTAGCACATACATTCTGAGTTTTGTACCTTTCCTTTAGGAAACAGAGATTTGAGTTGTTTGTGTTGGATTTTTCTGCTATGTCAGTTTTCTTTCACTACATAATAACCCTCTAGAGTTGTTGCTATGTAACAATTTCTCCTAAAATAAAACTTCCATCTTGGATGGAAGCTCTGCAGGGAAACTCTTTCATCCTGCAGGGAAACTCTTTAAGCTTGGTAAATAAACAACTCAAAGGACATCCCTGAAACTGAGTAGAGTTACTACACCCTGATATTCCAAGGCATATGCAAGCATTAAGAACTGCTGAGAGACCTCTCAGAGGAGCCCACTGCCTGGAGGAAGCAGAGGCTAGCGGGGCTGTTCAGACCACCTGAAATGCCTGAAAGAGACCCTCTCAAGCTTGTCAAGTTACCCGAAGGTTGTACAGTGTGCTCCAGATTTCCAATGACACAGCTGTCACATCTGCCCCTGTAAGTCCTCACCCACACCCCTCTAAGAAACCCCAATAGAACGAATTTTGGTTCACCAAGTTGTACTTCAATGGTATCTTTTCTTTGATCTGTTGTTGGTTCTCTGTGTAGAGTAAGGGGAGATGGTTGTTCACATCTCCCCAGGAGTAGGGTCTCACAACAGTTAGCAAATATAGTCCTTCAGATTTGAGGGCTTATCAGTTTGGTCAGGATGTCTGCAGCTGTGGTCTCTGTGCAGCAGTTTGGCTGTGGTGGGGTGGTTTAGGATGGCCTCATGTACAAGTCTGCTAGTTGTCCTTGCCATGGGTTTCACAGGGCCTCTCACCCTGAAGGAGACTAATCCAGGCTCCTCTATACTATGGAATTGGGGCTCAAGGCTCTAAAATGTTATTTCTAAGGGTTAGAGCAAGCCACAAGGTTAGCACAGAATTAAACACTGTCTATGGACAAAGGAAGAATCACTATAGGATGCTAGGTTGTATCACCCAAAACATTCCCTCCCTGTCCTCCTGCTTTATAGCCAAGTCCCTCCACAGCAACCACTTCTGAGAAAAGAAACTTCCAAGCCTAAGTTCGTTCTCTCCCCAGAGGCTACTCCAATCCTGTCACTCAGGCCTCCAAGAAGGAGCCTCTGATTCCTTCTCCGTGCTGCATTCTCTAAGGCCGCTGTTGACCGTGGCCACTCAGAATCATGTTCAAGTTCACATTTCCCCGATGCCTACCTTGTTTCTTATAAGCATGCGTAAAATGACCTTGGCAGTCCTTAGTTTCAGAAGAGCTTAATGTGGGAAAATCTGCAAGCAAAAGAGATATAGGGTTACTGAAAGAGTGGAGTTTGCAGAGAATTGACAGGATGGAAGTTCAGAGAGACCTCAACAGCAAGAACAGACTTTATTAATCTGAAAGAGGCATCAAGACCTAGGAGTGCTCGCCGGGGTATGCAGGAGAGTGCGCAGTGTCGGGTCTGAGTTGGGATTTTTGGAGCCAAGGTTAGAAAAATGGAAGAGCAGGATGTAGTTTGGGATAGAATAGGGAAGTCTGGATATGTAGATTTTTTAAAACTGTAGAGCAGGAGAAAGGTCATTGCACGGTGGGGACCTCTGGGTATTCTTGTAGGCAGCAGATTTCCTGGAACTTTGAGCCTGTTCTGTGGCCTTGTCTTTGGAGGAATTTTCTGTAGTTGTTGCCATAATTATTGTATCTGGGTAAGAAGAGGTTTTTGTTTTTTTTTTCCTTACAGCAGAAGTAGATGGTTTTGAGAAGTAAAGAAGTTATCTCTTGCAAACCAGGTCCCCCAAGTCATTCCTCAACCTGTTGTGCTCGCTCAAATTTTCCTCATTTATGTGTGTGTGATATGTGAAAAATATAGATAGGTAGGTAGATAGATAGATAGATAGATAGATAGATAGATCACAGCATTGTTAGCCTAAGGGCCTCCAAAGCCTGTGGTGTCTCATGGGCTGGTCTCACAGGTCTGTTGCCAGGGCAACAGCCACCATATTCCCAGAATCCATTGGGCTCACCTCCCACCTTTACCTGCGGCCACTACGTCAGAACCCATATATATATATATGTGTGTGTGTATGTATATGTATGTATGTATGTATGTATGTGTATATATATATATATAGTATTCCTCTCTCTCTCTCTCTCTCTCTCTCTCTCTCTCTCTCTCTCTCTCTCTCTCTCTCTCTCCCTCCCTCCTCTCTTTCTGCTACTGCCCTCTCTCTCCCTCTCAATTAAACTTCTTACACATGGAATTGCTTGGGCCTAGTGTTCTGATGCGACCCGCCCTTCTAACACATCATTTGGTGCTGAAACCCAGGAATTGGCAGTTCTGTCAGCAGCCACTGCACTGCCTTGCAGCAGGGACAGGCAGAGATCATGGCCACGTGGACCAGTCACAACACTGGCAACCACAGCTGCCGTGAGTACGCGTACATGACAGCCCACCATACTTGTTCAATAAACCATCCCAAAACGCAATGGCTTATGACAGCAGCCATGTATCGCCTCCCAGTGGTCTGTGTTGGCTGGGTAGCTGGTGATCTCAGAGCCTCATTCACATTTGAGCCCTGTGTAGTCTGTCCCTTTAGTTACCCTGGCTCTGGCAAGCCAGTTCATATTACAGCACAAACTTAAAACATGACCACAAATTTCTCTCTCCCTGTAGCCATGCCCTTTCAGTAGGACATTCCAAATCCCACTGAACCCAGATTCATGAGTTAAACTCAACAGAGTTTAGCTAAGATAACTCAGACTGACCCATCAAAGCATAAGAAATAACTAATGTTTGCTGTTGTGAAGTTCTGAGTTGTAAGGGGGGTCTAGTCCACCTCAAAAGCCACAGATGTTAACATGCCATGTGATGCAAAGCAAAACAGATGTGTGCTCAAGCGAGACTCACTATACTAGCAAAGCAAAGACGTATGCAGTGCAAAAAATCACAGGAAGAGAAAGCAGGCATCCATCCAGATCAAACCAGTTAGCTGACAAGGTCTGTCCTTTCCCGAAATTGTCCAATAAGATTTCATTCCTGTCTGTGTCACATAGCAGATGTGGATTTTTCTCGTTGATAAAGCACAGGAAGGAAGGGTCGCGGAAGCTGTGTTTCTGCAGCTCTTTTGGTGTTTTGCACATTAAAAAAATACTATAATCATTTTATTGGGAAAGCCATTGAGAAGAGCGCGACTAATGTATCAGTTCCATTTACAGCATTAATCTTACCCTTTGGGGATACTCTAATCCTAACCTCTCCTTTATTGGTGATTTTTGGAATGACTGTACCAAATGCAACACTGTCGGCAGCACATCTGGGCTTCTGTAACCCTCAAAACCATCTACTACTTCAAAGAAACACATCTGCTTACCCAGTCATAATAGTAATGAGAAGAACATCCCTTCTCTTTGCTTGCAGATTTTCCACCACAAGCTCTTGACTTCTGGTCACCAAAGTCACTCTCAGCGTCCCCTTAGCCGTTTTCCCTGCTTCCTGCCTAACAATCAGAATCAGACACTAAAACGTGTTTATTCCTTGACAAGAGTGTGCCAAGTGGAGCAGTCTGCCTCCGGTGAGATTCGAAAGGGTTCTCTTTTCAGTTTGTTTTCTTTCTGGTCTACTTGCTCAACGAGACTATAATACTGAGCAGTCGTGGTCTGAAAGTCACCATGTTGTGCAAGCAGGGGCTGTACTATCAGAATGAGGCGCACATCATCTGCTGACCCCTAGTTCCCCTCCTCTGGTCATGCACAAGTCCCTCCTCCTGCACGGACGTCCTCTTAATCAACTTTTCCTGGTAGACCTCACTGACCAGGCTTTCCAGAACTGAAGCCCCAAACATCATCAGTTAGTTTTCTGCAGGATAGGACATCTCTGCCCCTTCCAGAGGGTTCTTTGTTTTCATTAAGCATAATTTGAATTGTAAATATCAGTTATGTTGGATCAAGATGGTGAAATGTTGACCACTCGAAAGAACAGCTAAGCACTAAGATTTGGAAAGGCCAGAGGAAATTTGAAAAGCCCTGGAAGTAGAATGTTCCATCTACACACTGGCAGGAGTGTGAGTAAATTCAAGTTATTCTAAAATTTAAAAAAAAAAAAAAATGGCTGTGTTTCTGCTTAGTGCTCTGGTTGATATTGTAGGGTGAACGTAAGCTCCCTCTCTACCCAACTTCTACTCTTGTTGGGATTTGCCATTTCTATGATCTCTCTCTCTCCCTCCCCCTCCCTCTTCTTCTTCCCCTCCCTTTCCTCTCTCCCTCTCCCTCTCCCCTTCCCTTGCCTCTGTCCCTTTCCCTCTGTCCCTCCCTCTTCTTTCTGTCTCCCTTCAATTGCTCCTCCCTCCTTTTCTTGTGTGTGTGTGTGTGTGTGTGTGTGTGCAGGTTTAAACCAGAATTTAATTATGTTTGTATACATGAACATAAGTTATTTACTGGAACATGGGAAACCAAGCTGGTTAGTTTTTGACACCCAACACACACTACAGCTACCTGAGATGAAGGAATATAATTGGAAAAAAATTCTCTATTGGATTGATCTGGGGGCATGTTTATGAAGAATTTTCTTGATCAATAATTGAGGTGGAAGGGCCTTGAGATATGTGGGCAATGGCATCCCTGAGAAAGCTGTTCTGGATTGTATAAAAAGTAAAGTTTGTCTCGAAACAAACAAACAAACAAACAAACAAAAAAGTAAAGTTTGCAGTGCTGTAAGCATAATTTCTCTATGGACCTCTGTTTCAGTTCCTGCCTTGAGTTCGTGCCTTGAGTTTTCTTTATGATAAACTACAAACTGTAAGTTTAAATAAAAACATTTCCCCCTAAAGTTTCTTTTGGTCATTTTTTTTTTGTTTTTTGTTTTTTGTTTGTTTGTTTCTTTGTTTTTTTTGAGTTTTTTGTTTGTTTGTTTTTTGTAAAATGTGATTAATATTTATTTATTTTTTATTATTATTTTTTATTAGATATTTTCTTTATTTACTTGTCATATGATTTCTCTTTTCCCAGTTCCCCCTCCAAAAAAAAAAAACCCAAAAAACAAGAAACAAAAAACAACAACAACAAACCTCCTGTTGCCTCCCCCCTCCCCATGCTTGCCACCCCACCCTCTCCCACTTATTGGCCCTGGCATTCCCCTACACTGGGGCACAAAACCTTCTTTTCTCCCTCCTTTTCTCCCTCTTTTTCTTCCTTCCCTCCTTCTTCAGTGCTTGGACTTGATCTTAGAACCTCACCACTGAGTTAAATCCATCCCCAGTTTTGTTTTGTTTTGTTTTGTTTTGTTTTGTTTAATTTTTCACTTAGAAATATGGCTTGCTAAGTTTCAGAAGCTATGCAAACTTTCCATTCCACTTCCTCAGCTCCCGGAATAATAGGGATACATGTCTTGGCCCCCGGGCCAGTTCAGACATTCACTTTGTGCAAAATAGGGATTGGAAGATAATCCAATTAACAGATCTATGGAGGGGCAAATAATCCATGTAAATCACTTAACATCATGCTTGTTCTGGGGGCAAAAGTTTGGTAAATAGTTGTTGTTATTACCGTGTTCTGACATGCGAGCTCCAATGCTGGCCTTAGTAAAGAAAGCCATTTAATTTGTCACAAGTGTTTTTCTAAGGGTTATAAGTTTAGTCTTATAGCTACTCTTGTCATGACTTTGATCCATCAGCTTTAAATCTCGTTACATCCGTACTGTGAACATTAGCCACGATTTGTTCATCTGACCCAGGGATCCTTGAATGAATTCAAATAATGTTCAAACAAACAAGCAAAACTACTCACTACTTGAAGTAGTTCTGGTATTTCATAACCATTAGTAATATAACTTCTAAAAATTATAGAATGAAATGGAACAAAATTCCAGCATTACTGACTTGCCTAGAGGTCTCTGGATACCAGGCTGAAAAGAGCTTAGCTTCATAATTCACACAAAAAAAATAATGTGATAGGAATATGTACTTTTACAAGTTTGCATTCAAACATGTCAATGCAATTTATAGTCCTTCAAATAAAAGCACTTTGTATACAGAAATAATATTCTTATAAAACCAAAATGGAATGGAATGTTAATATAATAATATAGTTCCCAAACAGTCAGATAGAAAATGCCAAAAGCGAATCTGTGGCTAGCTTCTCATCCAAAGCAAAAAGTTACTCCGTTGCTGAATCATTTGGAAACTATGAGAAAGTTTTGCACACATTGCTCATCACTTAAATTTGCCAAATACATCTCACAAATGTTGGGAAGGCAAAGAGACAAGAGTGAAGTTCGCCGAGAGATGGACTGCCCACCCCAGAGACGCTAAGCTTGCTTTCTGGAGGAATTTAACAACATTTTCTGACATCGCAGGCTTCCATCTGGGCATGTGGCCTCTGGGAATCATTCCCCAGCCAAGTTTGATAAGGAAGCCTGATATGTGGAGACACTAAGAGAACTGAAGCCGTAGATTTTTTTTTGTTCTAAGCTTCTAGATGGTTCTTGTTGGGAGAAGGGAGTTTGCTTGATTTACTCTTAATCTTGACCAAAAGATCGAAAGCAAGAATGAGTTACAATGTGACAGGGAAGGAATCCACAGAACCTCAGAGAGTGATCCTCACAGAAGTGGACCCTCATTTTCACCCATCCCCTAGGGACCTTGCTTTTCGACCTATCTTCTCGTGGCTAGAGCCTTGACAGTGAAGGCACAGCCAGCCTCGGAGAAGCCTTGGTGATGGAGGCTCCTTGCCCGTTAGGAAGGGCTGTAGCCGCTGCCAAGCAGTCAGTGTCAGTGGGCTTCAGACAGCAGCCAAACAAATCTCTCCCCTCTGCCTCTACTCTGTTGACATTGGTCCAGATGGAGAAGATGTCTGAGGACAGGGCATTCTGTGTACTTGGAGTGGGTTTCTACACAAGCTTGAATAGTAGAGTGGTTTTCAGTTAACCAAAGAACACAAGGTAGGTTGTAAGTGAGGACATTTTTAGTAAAACCTTCATAAAATGTTTGCTAAAGTGTCACTTTCTCTCAGAGGCTAGCCAACAAAGGCAGCTCTACCCAATGCTCTGTGCTCATTTGTTTGTTTGTTTTTAACTTGGCTTAATTTTTATCTGTAGTGCACATCACCCCGAGTTCTGTCTTATATTTCTTTTCTATATACATTCACCTATCAACCTCTGTAGCAGGCCTATCTATGCTATGCACTGAAACTGCAACACCAAGCTAAACAGACCAAGTGTCACTCTTGTGGCACCTAACCCCAATTAGGGTTGCTGACAGAGGTTGACAGTGAGCATGTGCAGTGTCTTTCAGATGACAGTAACAGGAAAGGGTAAGGTATGACTTTATGGAGAATGGTGGTTTCAACAAAATCATCAATGAAGGCCTTGCTGAAAAGACAACCTGTTTTGTTTGGTTTGGTTTGGTTTTTGTTTTGTTTTTTTTTTGGGGGGGGTATACTATTTCTTGGTTTTGGCTATTTGTTTTCATTTTTTGGTTTTTGGTGGTGCTAGGAATTGAACCCAGGGCCTTGAAGATCTCAACAAATGCTCTCCCACTGACCTACATTCCCAGTCCTAAGATGAGATCTGAATGGAGAGAGACAAGAAGTTACGGAGATGCATATGGTTATCCAGAAAGAAACTGGTACAGGCAGTACGAATAGTGAGTGGTGAGGCCCTGATACGAGGTGTTCCTAGTGTTCTAATGACAGTAAGGAGGCTCGTGGACTAAAGAAGGTAGGAAAAGATGGATGGGCGAACTCAGAATGATATGGAGTGCCAGCCCACATGGAGCCCTTGTAAGGATTCTGCTGTGACTTCGAGGAGCTGAGAAATCATAGGTCCAGTACTGAAAGACCATACTCCAGGGCCATCTCAAACAGAGACCAGGCATCATTAGCTCTACTTGCTGATATGAGGATAGCAGGGAGCTGTAGGCTTAGATACTTTCTTCAAAACCTACTTTATTTAGGGTTCTTAAATGCTTGAACCTCCCTTCTAATCCACTGTCCAGAGGAAGGGGAAAAAAAAAAGGTTAATAGGAAAAGTGTGTTGTGGACATGTTTAGGAGTAGTCCCTTAGGGTGATTCGACTCTTCATTGTCAGGATACCAGCACCCCAGTTCAATAGTAAAGACCAAACATGAATCAGTAGCAGTAGCTCGATCCAACAGAAATTGCAAGGCTCCACAGAATAGGCACAAGTCAGAGGAAGTGGCCAGAATCAGCCAGAATACCACAAGACCAACAAAGACTAGGGCAGATCACTGAAGACCATTGGGGCATAGAAATGCAACATCTTCTTACTGTTTATGGGGTTCCATTTATAGTCTTTCTGAACATCACTTGCCCTCTCACATGTCTGCTTACAGCAAAACATCACATGTCCTCTCATAGACAGCTTCCAGAAAAACATCACATGGCACAACTGAGCTGTTAAAAAAAAAACAGAAATTTCTACTTCAGGGAGCAAATGTAGACACAGGGAGTCTTCTTGGGACTATGACAAGAAGGGGAGAGGTGGGGAGAGAGGAGGAGGGGAAGGAAGGAAGGAAGGAAGGAAGGAAGGGAGAGAGCAAGGGAGAGAGGAAAGGGGGAAGCTTGGCCTAAGAGTGGGGCCAGCTTCAGCTGGAAACGTGTGTCGGGCATCCAACAGTACAGGCTTTCACAGCAGACGAACAATCTGTACTCAGTATTTTAGAACCAGGAAGCCCTTATAGGTTTTGAGCAGGTGATGGGTCTCAGAGGAATGCTGTTACTGAAGAGCTAGAAGATTTTAGAAAATAGGGGCTTTTAATAAAAGTGTGCTAGTAGAATATACATTGTATAAACTTTGCCTAAAAGGATAAGAAAAGTTCTCTGTAATGAGCCAGGAATGTAGGCTAGCCAGTTCCAGGAACCGGTGGGTCACCAAGCCCCCCCCCCCCCAGCTAGGACCCAGAATAAAAAGACAGGATATAAGTCATCGGGGTAATTCTAGGAGTGGTCAGCTATAACATGAAGAGTATAGACCAAACCACAATCTTGTGACCAAACCACATTCTTGTGCATAATGAGTGTGTAGGATGTTTTCCTTATGACCCTGACTCAACTAGGGGCTGGGTCTCTTTAGAATTTTTCCACTGTTCTCTTCTTATGTTTCCTTGGTAACCCCCTCACCCCCCCCTAGTTTGTAGTTTTTCCCTTTAAATACTCCTTACTCCTCGTGCTCATGGTCGAACTCCTCTGGCCTGCTAGGCTACGTGTTCGACCCCAGATCTGGCTTCCCTTCCTCCCTCTGAATAAACCTCATGCTGTTGCACCAAGATGGGTCTCTCGTGAGTTACTGGGTGGTGGCGTCATCCCGAGACTTGAGTGAGGGTCTCCCCAGCTCTGGGGGTCTTTCATTACCACTGTGTTGATTGAAAAATGGATTATTTCATCTCTGGATAAGCAATGCTGAGGAACCAAGCTAGCTGAGCAATGAGAGCCACCCACCCCCTTTTCATACTGGAAAGACTCCCTGAGATGTGCAATTCAAATCCTTTCACCCGACCCCAACGGCAACACACCTTCACATGGCAAATAACTGGGAGAAGAAAATGATTTTTTTTTTTTTTTTATGAAAGAGAGAGGAAATGCAAGCCTAGGTTCCGCCTGACCCCTCCCTCTTGAAGACAGGATTTCTGCCCCTCCATAAGCTCTGGCCCTGGCTTCTGTTAGCTATGACAGAGACGAGGGGGTGTCTGTCAAATCTCAGATGAAGAACTCTGATGCGACAGAAATGAATTCTATAGCATAGCAGGCCACCTACACTGCCATTAGGCCTGCTTTACTCCTTTGGAAGCCTAGGTTCTCCGTCCTGTAACTGCCACCTCCAGTGTCAGGTTCACATGAGTGAAGGAGACTGAGTCATTGCTATATCCACTTCTCAGCCCCCAAGAGGACAGGAGAAGACAGGGGACAATTACTCTGTTGGAGGTAGCACTCATGACTTTAGCTCCTTCCAAAGCTGGGCTGTAGCCACTGCTGACAGGACCCTCTAATTTGATGGACATCTTGCTGGACGCCTGATTCCTTTGGACAGTTCCCTGACTCCAACATGTGCACTGTCCCTGCTAGAAAAGTAATATCCTATTAGTGTTCTGGGCTGAAACAGAATGGCAATGAGGGCGTGGCCACCTCCTGCCCTGGAAGAAGCCCCTGCGCACTGCTGTCCCCCCAGTGCGCTGCTCGAGGTTTTCATCACTGTCCCAGCTGGTAAGGCTCTGAGGTTGCACACAGAGCACTGTGACCAGGAGCCAGGTTCCTACCTCACCTAGCACATAAAATGCGCCAAATAAACAGGCTTTAGTGGGATGAATGAATGACTGAACGAGTGGGTGAGTGAAGTTCAACCCTCCTCACAAGCTAACATTCTCTCCTGTGGACTATCCCCGAATGCTACACCTGTCTCAAAGTAGGCTGGCCCAGCAGAAACAAGACTGGCAAGAAGCAGCAGATCTAAGCAAGAGAAAGCAGGGCAAGGAATAAGCACTTGAAAACAAAAGCAACGAAGAAGCCTTTGTTCTTTGTCTCTTTGTTGTGAAGTGTTACTCGGGCAGACCCGCAAGCAAGCTCTCAGATATCTGCAAGGCATTTCAAAGATTCCTCTCTGAAACTCCTGCTGGTACTGCCTGTGCATCCGAATTCTGAATTCCATCCCAGGGATTTAAGTCATAGAGCCACAGACAGGCTCTGTGCCGCTCTGTGGCAGAGAGTGTCTGATAAGCTTAGTCTAGGCTGCAGCCCCAGACTAAGCTGCCATTTTAACTGTAGCAAGTCGAATGAACTGGCAAGGTAATGAATGCTGTTTCCTGCCTTCAAGAGGACAAACCAGTGTGCACTCTTCTAGGTTGCAGAGCATTTGCCTAACAAGGACAAGGCCCAAGGCTCAGTTCTGACACCACACATGGGTGTATGGGTGTGTGTGTGTGTGTGTGTGTGTGTACGTGTGTGTGAGTGTGTGAGAGAGTGAGTGTGTGAGTGAGTGAGTGTGTGTGTGAGTGTGTGTGTGAGTGTGTGTGTGTACGTGTGTGTGAGTGTGTGTGTGAGTGTGTACGTGTGTGTGTGAGTGTGTGAGTGTGTGCGTGTGTGTGTGTGAGTGTGTGAGTGAGTGTGTGCGTGTGTGTGAGTGTGTACGTGTGTGTGTGAGTGAGTGTGTGCGTGTGTGTGAGTGTG
>JADRCD010212688.1:0-36271 GCA_019843815.1 Montemys delectorum
GCAGGAGAGGGGCAGGAGGAGGCAGGGTGATGGAAGGAAAAGCAGGTCAACCCAAGCAAAACCAGCAGAGCAGGAGGCAGGGCAGAGGCAGGGACAGGAGGAGGCATGACAGGGGCAGGGGCAGGGGCAGGAGGAGACAGGGTGTGGGCAGGAGGAGACAGGGTGTGGGCAGAAGGACACAGGGTAGGGGTAGGAGGAGACAGGGCAGAGCAGGGCAGGGCAGGGGTAGGCAGAGCATGGCAGTGAAACACCATGGACAGACTCCTTCTTGGGACTCCTTACACAGTTTGGTTGATCACTTTGGGGAAATAGTGTTCAGAGACCCAACTGTATTTTTAAAAGAAGTCAAAGTCTAGCTACAAAATGAAAGACAGTTTGCTCCCCAGAAGCTTGGGGAGAGCCAGGTCCCAGCCCAGCTTCCACAGTCACCACCTTCTCTGGCTACTGGAGGAGGCTGAACTGCATTCGGAGGGGACGTGAGGAGAAAGGGGAGCAGACTCGGGGAGGGCTTCTGGGGAAGGTGGCCAGATAATGGCTGTGGCTCCTGCACGCAAAAGCCACCTGGCTCCTACGGGCGCCTGGGAAGACCGAAGAGTGGTAGTGAGGGGCGGTCAGCTACTGCCAGCACCCCAGGAGGCGAGACTGCGTCCATCCACACTGATGTGCCACACCATGAACAGTTCCCGTCTCCACCCAGACAAGGGTTCTTTCTAAACAGCTTTCCATCATCTCCTCCTGCCATAAGCCTACTGCTCAGGGAGACAAAACCGGCGAGCGTCCTAGACTGTTTCCAGCGACAACACTCTCCCCACTCTCCCAATTCCCGCCTCATCAACACAGTAGAATCTGGGTCCATCTCGACACAAGGCATGCAGCTCCACTCCACATTACCCACGAAGACTTTGGAAAGCATCTCCGACCATACTTCTCAGAGCCTCAGCCACTGCCCAATCAGTGACTGAGGAGTGGCTGTAGTAAGGGGCTAGGTGTGATCTTTCCCCTTCTCTCCACCTCCATATCTCTGCCTCCAGATCCTTCCCCAGCCCATCACCTGCTGGGTGTCCTACCTTGTGTGAGAGGCTGGGGTCTCTTGAAGCACTGTCCTCCTCCTCTGAGCTTCCTTGCTCTTCATCTGATGTGAGGTCCTCTCTGGGGGCCGCTGAGATGGGACAGACCTTGTAGGGCTCAGTGTAGGCGCTAGGCAGAAGAGAGAGGGTGAGAGTTGCTTGTCTGGCTCATTTTATGAGCCCCCCTTCCCCCCACCCCCCGGCGAACACGGGAGGGTGACCCAGTATGCACTCCCTTCCCACCCTGGCTACAGTCAACTCCCTTTCAGTAGATCAGACAAGTCAGGCTCTCTATGGTCCTGGTGCCTTTACACATGCTGCCTAAGACAACCCCAGGTCCCTGTCAGGTCCAGGCAGGCGAAGACACTGAGTGAAGACCAAAACAATTTAGTCTTAAGGTCAACAGAGGCTTCCTCCCAAAAGGTCATCCCTGTCTTTTCTTCATTCCAAAATGTTAGATGTGGGTTTCTTCTTTTGAGCTATGAGAGCAGACAGCGTCTCTTGCCACAGGCTTCCTGCTAAGGTGCAGGAAAGGAGACCAGGTCTGCTGTATGCTGGAGCCTCTCTCCATCTGCCCTCCTGTTTGTTGTGGTACTGTGGGTGTCTGTGGTGTAAGAAAACAGGCACAACAATGTGGCTGGGCCCAGGTCCTGCCTTCCAGAGCCACCTAGGCCAATGTGGAACCATTTGTCTTTATCCCACAAGCCGGTGACAGGGAGTCTGGGGCACTTCCTCTTAGAGGTGGCAATGGTTTGTCCCGCAGGAGCCTGTTATGCCTACACAGGGCCACTGGTCATCAACAGTGAGGGTAGAAGTGGTCACCTGAGCTTCTGGACCCTCATCAAGGAGCACAGAGCAAGGCCAGGCCTTTTGTAGAGCATACTAAGAAAGAGGGAAAAGCTCCCAGCCAGCTTTTCGGGCATCAAGCTCCTCCCACAGCCACTTCTCCACAAGCTCCCCGAGTCCACTGGCGCCTCCATCACAGCATCCGCCTCCAGCCTCAGCGTCTATGACATCTGACTCCATCCTCATGGTCCGCCTGTCTGTTTTCCATGTACTGGTGAGACCTTGAAATTCACTCTGGTCATGTGGCCCTTTTGCTAAAAACTCTCAATAAGCATGCTGTCATTGTCTAGACGGAATCCCACACTCAGCTTGCCCCCCATGACCATGTTGATTAAGACAGTGGGCAGATCTGGGGAAGGGAGACTGGGGCAGTGGGTAAAGTGCCTGCCATGCAATCATGAAGACCTGAGCTCAGATCCCCAGCACTCAGGTAAAAGTGGAGCAGAGTGGTATGCACCTATAATCCCATCACTGGAAAGATGGGGTTGTAGCAAAGATGGGTAATCCTGGAGCTCACTGACCAGCTTTAGCCTGGCCAAGTAGACAAGTTTTACGTCTAGTCAAAGAGCTGGTGTGAAAAAGAACTAAGGTAGACAGAAAAGGAGGAAGACCCAGGGGCCAAAGAGGTAATATGTACCTTTAATTACAGCAGTCAGGAGGCAGAGGCAAGGGAATCTTTGAGTTGAAGACCATCTGGGTCCACATAGAAAGTCCCAGGCCAGTTAGGGCTACACAAGTGAGACCGTATGTAAAAAAAATGAGAGGAAGAATCCCTTGCTGAGTTCTGACCAACACACACACACACACACACACACACACACACACACACACACGAGCACATGCCCACAGGAACATGGTAGCACATGAGAAGGTTCTGCCAGCTTGGCCAAAACCCTGCCTCTATCACTTCAAGCAAGTGACTTCCTTCTGTGTCTTGACTGTTTTTCTATTTCCATCTATAAAATGGCTGGGAAGTGATGCAGAGATCGAGGCTGCTCTGAGGACTGATGAAGACTCACAAAGGCTCTCAGCAGGGTGGCGAGAGCACCCACCAGATGTTAGGATGCTGTCCCCACAGCCCAACAGCAGCAGACCGATGTGTGGATCAGCCTAGCCCACCAGAATAAGGAAACCTCTGCAGGGCCAGCCTCACTTTGGCTGGCACCTCATCTGCTCTCTAAGGTTCAGAACCAATAAAAATGGCCCCATCTCTATAGTAACTCAATGCTGGGAAAAAAACAGTATGAGGTCAGGTGGCCAAGTCTAGAACCCACACATCAGGAAGAGGGGGGCCTTAGGTGAGTTCCTAAAGGTGGTGATCAGCCTCAGCTGTCTGCTGGATCGGGTTTGGAAGTGCCAAGGAGACTCACACCGCACACTGCTGCTTGTGTCTGAAGCCTTCCAGAGAGTGTCAGGGAAGGACTAGAACCACTGTGAACGTGGGCAGCACCATCGCAGAGGCTGAAGGCCTAAGGGGACAAAGAGGGAGGATGCGGCCAGCCTAGGGAATTCTCTATCTTTGCTCCACGGACATCATGAGCTAGCTGTTCCTCCCCTCCATGACAGGCTGAAACCATCTGAAGCCAGGAGCCACGGCCAACAGTTTCTCCCCTGAGGTGTTTCTGCCTGGTGCCTTGTCACAGCCGTGCAAAGCTGACCAATACACACAACTTGTTTCTAGTCTGTCAAGCTGGGGGCCGGTGGGCCCTGTAAGGTGAGAGCGTGAGGGTAGAGATGGCCACTTTCTAATAGGAAGGGGGCTCTTCCCCCCCCCCCCCGAAAGGAAGAGTCACCTTTAGCTTCCACTAAGCTGTGTCCTCCCTCTGCGTCCATTTCAGGTTTAAAGAGAGCATGACAAGCTGCCCAGAGCCTGTTACCTTAATCGACCCAGCAAACAAGCCTGGGCCTCTCCAGCAGCCTCGAGTTGTAAAAAGCCACGTCTCCTGTGACTGGGTCTCCTGCTGTCCAACTCTGACCATTAGCTTCCATCTCTAATGACACAGTCTAAAGGGCCTCATAACTTATCAGAGCGCATCCCCTCTTGGGAAAGCTGCTAGCAAGCTTGAGCCTGCAGTCCACCCCAGCTGGAGCAGGACATGTGTGACTGAGGCCAGAATGTACACCTCTTCTGGCCAGCCTGTCAGGGAGGGGAGGGGGCTGAGGTGGAACACTCTGCAAGCTGGAAAAACTGAGATGGAGACAAAGCTAGCAAATGGGATGGTGACGACCAGGGCAACAGCTGGAAGAGCCAAGGAGAGGACAGAATGGAGGGTGGGGGACAAAGCTGGGATTTCCAAATACTTGGCCTTCACTTCTGACTCTGGGCCTCCCCAGCCCACAACACTTTCTCTGAATGGGACAAAGCACAGAGAAAAGCTGATGAGGTGGAAAGAGACTTAAAGATGGGCCCGCCATCAAGCCAAGGGCACGAGCAATGCTGTGGGTGGCACACTGGGCCTCAGTTTCAACATCTGTATAATGGGGGTGGAGAATGGACCGAACAAGCAGGGTCAAAGACCCCTGGGCTGAGGCCAGCCTGCAGGCATCCCAAGGCCTGGCCCGCCTGCCGCAGTCTCCCATCTGCAAGAACTCTGCTCTGTTCCTCCTGGGGAGAACGCCCCTCCACGCCTGGGGTCAGCCAAGGGGTAGATAGCCTTGTAATGTTTCCCAGAAAAGGCTCCAAGGAGAAGGTTTTTTAGAGAACTAGATTTCCATTTCCCACTAAGTAAAACCAAGCCATCTTGCTCCCTAACCTGTGATGTCTCCTCCAAAACAGCCCTGGGGGTAGGAGGGATTGTTTCCCACTTAGGACAGCTTTTCTGAGACGTGACTCACGGACCATGAATTTTCCCCTGCACCAAGAACGACTCAGTGCTTTTTAGTATGCTCAGAGGGCTATTCACCTGTCACCATGTCTAATGAGGTGAGACCTTTATCACCTCCATGTCCTTTAACTGTGTGCAAGAGGTCCTGGCAACCTCTAGCCTACTTTCTCTAATCTAAACCTCATGTCAGCAGGAGCCACTGAATGAGGACTTCTCTCCGCAGCATCTCTCTCTCTCTCTCCGCAGCATCTCTCTCTGTGCAGCATCTATCTCTCTGCAGCATCTCTCTCTGCAGCATCTCTCTCTCAGGAAGGTGTGCTGAGGGCTCACTGAAGCTGTAGTGGGCATCAACCCTTCATTTCTTTGCATGGCTAGATAATATTCCATTGAGTAGACAGACCATAATCTGGAACGTCTCTGTACTGTTATCACTAAGATTTCTGGGAATGCTGGAGTACCGGTTCTTAAGCAGCTAACTCGTGTTCCCTCTAATCTGTACATGTATGTGTGGGACTACCAGGTACATGATCACTCTGTGTTGTGAGTGTTTAGGGACTACAGATCATCTCGTATTTTTACATCCCTTCCAGCTCTGCATAAGTGTTCAGGTTCTTCCCCAACTTGGCAAAGACTTGTCATAATTGGTCTGTTTTAAAGGGAATTTCCAAGGATTTTCTTATCCTAGGGCTCAGCTCAGCCTTCTCTCAAATCCTGTAGTCTCTTCTGGCCAAAGGTGTGTGTGGGGGGGGGCGGGGGGGACAATCATTACTGTGGCCTTTAAGATTTATTTTTAGATAATACATGAGGCTTGAAGTCCAGTGACATAAAACTTTTTAAGACTATGCAGAATTCATAAAATGGCAGACTAATATAAAGAGGTGACATTCTAGAACCATCCACAGGGCAGAGCTGATCCAATGATGCCTTGGGCTTTAGCCTGGACAAAATGCAACCTCTGTTCCCATCAGGTGAATGTCCCCAGATACCCTAGGGCTTCTAGACTGGTGCTCCTAGGAGGTGTGGGACCTTTAAGAGAGAGGCCTGATGGAATGAAGTTATACTATTGTTACCTTGAAGGGGACAATGGGACCCTGGCTCTGTCCCCGCTCCCCACCCCTACCCCTACCCCGTTCTCTCCATTTTCGGCTGTGAATGCAGCTTGGCTCTGCCATATGCTCCCGCCATGATGTTGCACCACAGGTCCAACTCAATGGGGCCAACTGATGATGGACTGAAAGCTCCAAAGTTGTGAGCTAAAAACAAACCTTTTCTATGCATACAGAGATTCACTCAGGCATTTTGTTACAGTGAAGGAAGCCTATGAGAACACATTCAACTCAGGGTACTGGAAATAGATTGGGGCTCCATTGCTGCTCCTTACAGGCAGCTACACTGTTGATACCTGGGCCTGGCCTAGAGGGTGGGCTGGCTCAGTGAGAAACAGCAGTTTATCCACAGAGATGTGCTCATCCACAGTGCTCTCAGCAGCTGAGCAATACCTGCTAAGGCCTGTCCTGCGGAGGTGAGAGCCTCTTGGAGCAGACTCTGATCCTGGTCCCCAGGGGGAACTGCATGTCCAGTGCGGAGTTACATGCTAGAGAACCTATTTGCCTCAGGCCAGATCTGATTCTGCCACTTAGCAGTCCAATGACTAGGAAAGGTATTTAGCCTACCTCAGTGTCCTATTCTGTAAAGTGGGGTGGTAATACTCCCAACCCAGAGTTCATCTGAGTATTGACAGCAGGGATATGCAGGCACACATGGTTCCGAGAAATATCTGGTGACTTTATTCTGCTTCAGTGTGACCAGAAGGCCAGGCTGAACTGTGAGACGACATAGCTCTTAGCACTGACAGACTGGCTGATAGACCTTCTTCTGCCACCAGCTTGATAGGTGACATCCTGTGGGCTCCTTACCCTCTCTGGGCCTTGGTTCCCTCAACCGTAAGATACTAAGCCATTCTTCACGCCATGTTCTGTCGTATTCTTCTACCTTAGTTGCATATGTTTCTGTAACAGTCTCCAGCACCATTAAGAGAGGAATCGGGGGCATCAGTGTGATGTCTATGTCTCCCAGGACAGGTGCCCGGTGGACCTGTATTAACTGACCTGACTCCTCCAGTCCCTCAGGCAGGACCCTGCTGTCTGCATATACAGTACAGAGCTAGGCACACTCTGGGAGGTGCTCGTGAGCTGGGCATTATCCCAGCGGCTCCCATCACCTCTGCTGGGGCTCAGAACGAGTACTGCTGTTCTGCTAAGAGCACAGTAGTCAGCTACACCTCCATGGGTAAACTGTTACTTTCCCACCAAACCTACCCTCCTCTCTAGACTTCAGGCACAGAGGCAGGGGAACACCTAAAATGGATTCCACCCCCGCCCCGTTCCCCATCCCATGGGTGCTCAGACCTGAAACTGGAAGGTCCTGCTGTTCTCCTCAGCTTTCCCCCACTAACCTGGCCCAGAGCAGGAGGAAATACAGACACATACTGGTCTATCATTCTAGAATAACCCAACCACAAAGAAGCAGGAAGGGTGTGAGTGATTCCACTCACTCCCACAGCTGGAGAGGATATTGTGGCCTGCGATGGCTGCAGGGCAACGCACGGTCCATCTGAAGCCTCTAGGAGCCAGGAGAAAAGTGGCTGCCGGGTCACTGTGGAGGCCAGAAAGCCAATCCCTCCTCCCATAGCACAGCCGGTCAATAAAGCCAGCTGCAGCCTGGGAGAAAGGAAGAAACCACATTCTGAGCCCTCCCGTGTGCCTGCCAGGTGACCTGTGCCAGGCAGCCATGATGAAATCTTTATATAAAAATAAACAGTACAAAGCTGGGCGGTGGTGGCGCACACCTTTAATCCCAGCACTTGGGAGGCAGAGGCAGGCGGATTTCTGAGTTCAAGGCCAGCCTGGTCTACAGAGTGAGTTCCAGGACAGCCAGGGATACACAGAAAAACCCTGTCTCAAAAAACCAAACAAACAAAAAACAAAACAAACAGTACAGCATCTCAGTGTGTATATATGCTCTCATCTTTAATAAATGGCATAATTATATATATATATATGTCAAAGAATTAAAAAAATAAATCCCTTTATGATTTATCACTGGCATTTGATTTGTACATCTTTTAAATACAGCTATACAGCCAGAGCTGTATAAAAATGTTTCAGACAAAAAAAAAAAAAGAGTCATGAGAGTTGGGTGGTTCTCAAGGCATGGCTCAGAGATGTCCTCAGGAGTCTTCCTCTCTCTCAGGGGCCTCCCCTCGCAGAGCTCTGCCGTCCTCAGAGCCCTCCTCTCAGTAGAAGTCCTCGCCTCTGGCATCTAGCTGCCACTCTCGGCTGGGGAAACTGAGGCTCCGCTCAGGGCAACCCCTTGCCCTGGCTGTTCTGTGACAGCCCCCCGGGGCTGCCCTATGCCAGCGCTCACCCTGCTACCAGCCTCTCAGACAAACACTGGAGCAGACGGCGGATAGCCAGACCTCTTTCCGTGGCCCATTACTGCCTCTTCTGGCTTGGACAAGCGTAGATGCCTTGGGCAGGGTGCCCACCCTGCAAGGTGTGACAACTGGGAGGTACCAGGGTGCACAGCATCCTCTAAGCAACTGTCACAAAGAGGGCAGGTATCCGGGCCTGGGCCTGACACACATGAACACAAAAGTCACATGAGGCTGGAGCACGGCAGCTGAGCAGAGACATGGCTCCATCACACTGACTGAGCCCCGAATATGTTGAGACTCAGCCAGAGTACTTCCTGAAGGCACAGCTTGACTATGTTGAGACTCGGGCTCAGAAGGCAAAGGTGACTCCAGCAGGGCACACGCTCTTGTCCTGAGGCTTATTCTGCCCATGAGATGGACCAAACCTTGGGAACAATTTGCTGATGAAACTCCTCCCACCTACCAGGACCAGCTTGCCACCTCCTCTAGGAAGTCCTCCTTCCATCAGATTATCCTGATGAAACTGAATTGCTGCCCAGTTCATGGGGCCAGGCATTGCAGGTCAGCACCCACAGCCTACGGAAGCACACCCTATCCCACCTCCTCCAATACCTTAGTCTGGGACTGACTGGGCGGGTAGCATGACCGGTAGAAGGATAGCTCAGTCAACAGAGAAAGACAGTCCTGAGAAAGGCAACCTGGAGGGCACCCAGTCTAGACTGTAGCTGTCACGAGATGCTGGTGAGTGGGGTTGGGGGCCGGGGGTAGGAACTCCGTGGGCAGCATAGGCCTCTCTGCCTTTGTAGCCAAGGGAGGCTTAGGCCTGGACAATGATCTGGTTATATTCTAGACCTGATATGGGCCACAGGAGAATAAGAACAACAACAACAGAACCACCACCCCCCTCAAATAATTAAGGTTAAATGTGGAGGAAGCAGTTTGCAGAGGAAAACTGGATGCCCTTCCTTACTCTGGTGTCATCTAAGTAACAGAGCAAAATCAAGTCCACAAAATACAAACGAGGGGAAGTGGGGGGCTATTAAAAGACCATAGAGCCTATGTTTTTGGGGCCTCTTTCCTCAGCCCGCTTCTACTCATGCGCATGCCTTTTCTTTTCTTAATATACTGTCTACATCTACCCTACGACTAACTCATACGGCATGGCTTCTCCGTCTCTCTCCTTGGCAGCTGCTGGGATTTCCATAGGACCTGGACGGTGTTTCTCTCCTAACGCTAACAAAATTTTATATGGGCTTCCTCTTCATATTCTGAAATTATTTTTACTAACAAGACTAAGACCCCTAAAAGGCAACCTCTGTTTCCATGGCAACGCCATCAGGTTCTAGCACTCTTGACCCTGGAACCTGGAGAGCAGGCACAGAGGGAACAAGCTGGAGACTGGCCGAGATCCAGGTGGGGAACGAAGGGGTGTGCGTTTGAGAAGGCAGAGGGGTGTGATGGAGTGTGGGAAACAAAGCTGCCGTTGCTCAATTCAAGTCTAGCCACAAACGTGGTGCTTGTTTTTTTTCCTCTTATTTTTGAAGAGGATATCTTATAGCCTACGCTGGCCTTAAACTCTCTATGTAGCTTTGAATTTCCGATTCTTCCTCTGCCTCTGCCTCTGCCTCTGCCTCTGCCTCTGTCTCTGCCTCTCCAGTGCTAGGATTACAGGAATTTGTCACCACGCCCGATCTGTGCATTGTTAGGGGTCTAACCCAGGGTTTCCTGCACGCTAGGCAAGCACACCTCTGACCCCCCCCCCCCACCCCCCAGCATCATTTCTCTTGCAAAAGGACACTGGCTACATCCAAGTAGCTATGGCATTGTGGTTGTTTACTCTCAGGCGTTAGCAGAGCCTGTGTGTAACTGCCCCCAGGCCTGTTTTAGACTTTTTAGGGTTTATGGGTTTTTTGCTTTGTTTTGTTTTGTTCTTAAAAGTGAGTTTCACATTCGCACCCATCTTAAGGGACTTCTGGGGCATGAAGGCAACCTCACCCCTCAGGTGCTAGGGCGACACAGAGCTGGCCCTGCCTTGCTGCCCTCTAAATAGGAAAGAAAGGCAAGGCCCAGTTGTACCAGGGGCCGTATGATGTGGACCGATCAGTGTCTGCAGCTCCCAGGAAGGCCCAGTGTTGGGGAGAAAGGTGAGTATTCTCTAAGGAACTTGGATGTTGTTCTCCTTTCAGAAGTGAGAGGCATGGAAGAGGGGCCTGGGCTGCTTCTCGAGTGGACTCTGTCATTCTAGAATAACAAAAAGCTTCATCCTTGAGGTGGGAAGAGGGGCACCCCGCCCTGGGCTCCAGCACCTCCAGCATACAGGGTGGCTGGCTACCCCTCCTCCATCTCCCAGGCCTTGTCCTGCATTTCCTGTAAACACTGACACTTCCTCCCATGGGACTGGCCTGGCAGCCCCCAGGGCCACACCTAGCAGCCTGACAGAGCCCAGCACACAATGGCTGGCTGAGGCTCTAGATGGCCACTCCTCATCCCAGGCCTATCTAGGGATCCAGACCAATACTGCCTAACAGCCCATGCACTTTGGCAGGGGACAGCAACTACTTTAGACCACAGAGGGGACAGCCCAAATGGGTGTCCAAGGCCTGGACTCTTACCCTGTTCTAGGTATGTCATATTGGACAAGCTTCCTCACCTCTGTTGTGGCAGCATGTGCCTGCCTTGCTTACTGTGTCACCGTGAGGAGTTAGTTGAAAACATGGTGTTTACTAGAATTCTGGATTTTAAGTGTTAAGTGTAAGGTCATAGACATGGCCATCATCCTCCAATGACAGATCCATCTGGGGTTGGCTTCTAACCTCATAGAGGTTCGTGGTGTGTGTTGGGCTGGGAGGTTTTCTGCAGTAACTCACCCAGTGGCCTTGGCCTGTTTCTCCACTTCCTGGTAGGAAGCTCAGGTCTGTGTGCTGCTGTGTGGAGATAACTAGAATTCTCAAACCCACCACCAGCCTCACCTCCCCTGCAGAGCCTGAGACCTCCTGAGTACCCCGTTAAAACAGGACCCCCTAGAGCTTCTCGGCTCTAGTCCTGAGCACTGCGCACCTGCTTGGTTTCATTGCTCTTTATGACTCTGTGGTTGCCATGCCATCACCAATGACATCATATGGACCTGAGGTAGTTCACTAAGCCTGGTCCCTTTTGACTTATCTTAGGCCCTACATAAGGGCCGAACAAAAAGTCTAAGAATTTTGTGGTACTTTGAAGCTTTCAAACATTTTCTTTTTTTTTTAATTAAAGATTTTATTTATTATATATAAGTATGCTGTAGTTGTCTTCAGATCCGCACCCCCCCAGAAGAGGGCACCAAATCTCATTACAGATGGTTGTGAGCCACCATGTGGTTGCTGGGAATTGAACTCAGGACCTTCAGAAGAGCAGTCCGTGCTCTTAACCTCTGAGCCATCTCTCCAGCCCCACTTTCAAACATTTTCATACGTCACATTTCTGCTGATTCTCCTGACTGGAATATACTTCAGGCACCACTACTCCCAACAACGAGAGAGATGAGCGAGAGAGATGAGCCAGAGAGGCCTGTATAAATTAGACAGAACCCAGACCTCTGGCCAGAAGCTGCTTGCTGTGTTGGGGAACTCCTATTCCCTGCCTGAGGCCTGGAGGATCCTGGACAGCATCCCAGACTACCCTCCACTGAGGGCATGTTCGGCCATTCTCCCTACAGTCCGGAGGAGTCCTGGGGGCATTCCTGGGGCCTCCAAGGCTGGGCATATGGAAGTAGTTATGAGCTGTGTGGCTAAGTCTGCTTTTTTGGTCAATAATTACTTTGAAATATGGGTTCTGAGAATTCAGCAACTGTGCCAGCTGGCAGTGTCCTCACCCCACACACCCAGGACAGACCATGACAATACAAGGATGGGAAAACCACCCATCCCATAGAGAGCACTCTGGCTTGTGATGAAAGAAAGAGCAATGAGCTCAAAACAGATCCCCAGGGCCATGCCTCCCCAAGCCTCACCGCCTAGGGCCATCTTTCTACCAGACTTGGAAGAACCCAAACCCCACGTGAAACAGTCTCCTCATTGTGAAGATCATTCCATGTACCAGATCCAACTAAGGAAACCAGTTCAGTCCTAGTTAATGACTCAAAAGAAAGCTGTGTAAACAAGCCCAAAGCATGAGTTGGGGGGGTGCTTCCCTGATAGAAAGGTACCTGAACATAAACAACAGGATGGTGGTCCTGAGTTTCCACCCCAAGCCCTGCCCCATCCTGAACCCCTGTTTTGCACTCTGAACACCACTTCCCAAGATCTGCTCCGACCCATAATTCCCCTCTGCCCAGTGGGCTGACACTCTTCAAGATTCTACAACCCTCTTTTGCCTTTGAAACCCTCAGC
Source organism: Montemys delectorum (assembly GCA_019843815.1). NCBI lineage: Eukaryota > Metazoa > Chordata > Mammalia > Rodentia > Muridae > Montemys > Montemys delectorum. Next base: position 12,542 of record JADRCD010212688.1, read on the forward strand.
TCCAGAACCGCCACACACTCCAGGCTCTGCCTGGGATCTGAACAGGAAACATCTTAAGGTAGCTTTCCAACTGTCACCTGGGCCAGCACAGCTCTGCACTCTGCCCTGAGTGATGCCAAGGGACCAAAGACTGAGGCCACTTCCAGTAAAAGCCTGCCTTCAGGCGCCCCCCGATGCTAGCTGTCCTGATAAACCCCCATCTGCAGTTAATAGTACCTCATAGCTTCCTGCCAGTCTGCTCCCCTCTCCCCTAGACTTCCCAGTATGAAGAAACTTCTAGAACCTTTGGGGTGGAAGAGGAACTGCTGAATAAAACCGTGTTAGCACAACAGCTGGAGGTGAAACAACCAGCCAGCTGAGCCCGGGACCCAGCACTGCCTGCGGCATTCATCCCCCAAGACTACTTCTACTCCACTCAACCCCCTGGAGCAGAGGATGGAAGGGAGGACAGAGGCAGCAGAGTGCATCTGGACCAAACCTTGCCTGCCACCCAATCCCTCCACAGGATACAACCCCATGGTCCTTCCACCTTCAGAGTCTCCCAATGGAAGGGACAAGGGATGGGTAGAGTTAGCAGGAGGATTCTGAACAGGGTCTCTGAGGAACAGGAAAGGAATAAAACCAAACCTGGAAGCTCCAGGCTTTTCTGGAAGAAGTAAGGACCGAATTCTTGGTATCTATCGTGCCCCAGGAAACACTCAGGCTGAAATCTCTACTGAGGACATTTGTCCTGCTGCCACTTCACACCTGAGGGAGAACATCCTTGCTTCAACTAAGAAGGTTACAGGATGTGGGTCACAAGCGATGGCAACTGGCAAGACCACAGTCCTCAGTCAAGAACTCCCAAGAGGCAGAGGCCAGCATACATGAAGCCTCCTGGGTCTCCATGTCACACTCAAGCACTGCACTGAGCTACTGCACCGCACTGCAGAGAAAACGCATGCACAGAGATGGGAAGCTACCCGCCCCCAAATCACACAGCCTGTAAAATTATAAATAAATCATAAATTCAGCTTGCCTGACAACAGCTTGCACTTTCCTATAGGGTCTAGTTGTCCCCACGGGGAACTTACACAAATACAGGAATGTCACCCAAGTGCCAGGCTGTTTTTTAATACCCCCCAATTGGATCCCAGATTCTCTTGAGTAGGCCTAATCAGGGTGGGTCAAGTGGCATGTCCTCGAATCTAGTTAGAGAAGCTACCTGCAACACAGGGCCTCTCTCTAGGAGTGTCAGGAATACTGGGGAGACCTGTTACAAACGCAGACTTCTGAGCCACACACCAGACCCAGAGATTCAGTGTTCACGGTGAGGCCTGGTAACTAGTACCTTTGATAAATGTTCAAAGGCGTATTAAGGATTAAGGTCACCCAGCAACTGATGAAAACAGATGCAGAGACCCACAGCCAAACATTAAGTAGAGCTTGGGGAATCCTGTGGAATAGGTGGGAGGGGAGGATTGAAGGAGCCAGAGAGGTCAAGGACATCATAAAAACCCTACAGATCAATTAACCTGGACCCATGGGGGCTCACAGAGACTGAACTGACAAACAGCATGCATGGGATGGACCTATGCCCTCCGCACATACGTTAACAGTTGTACAACTGGGTCTTCACGTGGGACTCCTAACGGCGGGAGCAGGAGCTGTCTGACTCTGCTGCCTGCCTTTGGGTCCCTTTCCCCTAACTGGACTGTCCTGTCTAGAACAATAGGAGAAGATGCACGTAGTTCTACTGTAACTTGATATGCCAAGGTGAAATAATATCCACAGGAGGGCCCCCTCCACCTTTTCTGAGGAAAAAGGAGGACTGGAGGAAGAGGAGGAGGAGGAGGAGAGGGAAGAGAGAAGGATTGGGAGGAGAAGAGGGAGGGGAAGCTGCTATCAGGATACAAAGGATAAAAATTTTTTAAAAAATTTAAAGAATTAAGGGGTGCTACACCTGAACAGACCAGGAGACTGGGTTTGAATCCCACCCCCTGAACTGTGCAACCTGGGTAACCTACATCTTTTTTCTTGGCCTCAGTTTCTCAGCATGTCTGAAAGAATTGCTGTGAAGATGGGAAGAAGGTAAGGATGCCCTTTGCACACATGTAGGTAGGGATAGACCCACTTCTGGGTTCCTGTTTCCTCTGTTCATCTACTTTAGAGGACAGCAGAAGGACCAAGTCTGGCTTCTCATCGAACAGAGCTGCATGCCTGGTGGATGTCGTTCTGCAGGCCAGGCCTGCTGCAAAACCCTAGGCAGAGGACAGTTTGCAGTGGGTAACAGTAGCACCCCAGGAGGTTTTTTAGAGAGGGTATTTTAGGTTTCAGTGCTCACAAGCAAAGAGCACAGTGCAGTGGGTGCCAGGGCTCAGCAGGGCAGGTCTGCCAGGGAAACCCCCATGAATGCACACGGAGGATGCTTTCCAGATTGTGGGGACCCAGGCACCATGCTGCTGTGCATACTGCAGCCCAACTCACTATTTATGGGGCTTCTTCTGTGGCCAAGTTCTGGGTTAGGTTTGGCATGAAAACCTTTCCTTTCATCCATAGCCACAGTCTAAAACAAAATGAAAATCAATCAAGTGAGCTGTGAGACCCAAGAAGGAAGGGCACCAATTTAGACTCTCATTCTTGAAGAAGTCCCAAGTATTCAACTCTCAGGATTTTTAAATCAGGAACATGAAACTTCATTTGATAAATATAACAAATACTTCAAACTACATACATACATACATACATACATACATACATAGTGCCCCTATTTTCTGTGTCTACGATGGGGAGGAAGCAGAGCGAGGGCACTGCTAGAGCAACAAGCCTTGCAGATAAAAGGGCCAGGCTCTGACTCGCACTGTCCTGAGCACCTACCCCCTGCCTCGTCTTTGCCTCCAATTCAGCATTCAACAGGCAATGCACCCGAGAGCCTAAAGGAAAGAGGGCAAATCTCTGTGTGAGGAGTTTGTGGTCGAGCAGGGAATGCTAGCATAGGAATATACCCATCGCTGCAAACCGGGGAGGATGGTGGAGCTCGGACAACTATATAAAAAGGACAGACTGCTTGTGTTTGAGAAGGGCCCACTGTGAATTTTGGGGGAATGTTTCACACACAGAGAGGGAATCCACACTCTTGGTACGAAGTGTGGTCTAGAGAGATGTTGATATAGATGCTTAGGGTGTGCAAGGGAATGAGCTGATCTCCACTGACTAGTTCTCAGAGACTGGGGGCACTGGGAGGGGGGTCACAAAGAGGCTGAAGCAATGGATGATTGCGGAAAGCCTTCTGGGTGGCTCTGAATTGCCCTCTTCCCCGAAGCCCCAGGGAAGGGTAGGTCAGGAAGGGAGTGTATGTCCTCACAGGTTTGAAAGGCAGTGCAGCATAGTTTACATCAAAGCCTCTGCCTTCAAGCTTACTCCTGTTGCTATGGTGGGATAGGGCCATGTTCACACGCTTCTGTCCCCCAGGACAACCATTCCAGTCCTGAGCTGCTGGCTCCTGCCACGGAGCAGGTAAAGGCTGGGGATGCCATCGCAAGGCTTGAGGCCTTCGTTCAGGGGTGGTGGGCCTAGCTGGGAATACTTCGAGTTGCTTGGAGGACAATTTGGTGTATAGCTACAGTTCCTCAGGTCCCAGAAAGCTGCAGCCTGAGCAGAGACACCACTAAACGAAAGCACACCCACACTTGCTCTCTCAGCCGAGCACCCGCCGAGCAGAGGCCTGAACCAGACATCTGGCTTTTAAGAGCACTGGTGCTCTTCCAGGGAGGACTGCAGAAAGCCTGGCCTGGAGCCTGGCACCCTGGAGGACCAGGCAGGGGACCTCTAACACCCAGATGTGGGAAGTGGGAAGTGGGAAATGAGAGCCCTCAGTCATACTGGCCCAGGACAGCGATTGCTTTCAGAACTCCTCCCTAACTCGTGCCCTTTCTAGATAAGTGGGAAGGACAGTTCTAGTCACGTCCTTTGGTGTGACTTTTCTTCTATCTTTCTGAAATCTTATCTCTAAGATTAAGCTCTTAGCTAAGCCTGTTTATCTCTTTCCTCTATCTTTTCTGGTGTCTCTAAATTATGAATTATTCACACGGCTCACCTCCATTCATTAGTTTCCCATGCATGATTCCACACAAGCCATGGCAGGGCAGGGTTTAACTCAGCAGTCCTGACATCCTTAAGCGTACACCAACCCTGTGGGAACAGAGGCAGCCCAGGAATGGAGAGTGGCCATCTGGCACACACATGGAAGTGCCTCAAGTGGCAACTCTCTGGTCGTCATTGTCTTTTTGTTCTATTTCTTTTTCGTTTGAGAGGGTACACAGGGTCTTACTATGTAGCTCTGTTTAATCTAGAACTTGCTTTGTAGATTGGGTTGCCTTTGAACACACAGAGACACACCCCCTCCACTCTTAGCCTCTACTTCCCCAGTGCTGGGATGAAAGGCGAGCACCACCACTGCCCATCACATTTTTCTGCTTACGAATGATCTCAGTGTCACAAAGTTCCCATCATAGGAGGTCCCACCCGAGCTGGCCCAGGTGATTTCTGGACATTGCTCCTTCTGAGAGGTACCATGTCAACTTGGGTCACCCTCAACCCCACCATCTCACTTGTGGAGACAGGCCAAATCCAGAACAAGCAGAGGTTCACTTGAATGCTCCGAAGAACAGCAAAACTACATCACTATGAAGACGCAAGGAAGAGGCTGTGAGAAACCCTGGGTGCTAAGCTGAGTTTGGCAAAGGGTCACCAAAATACAAGCATGAGTTTTGAGCAGTGTTGTGCTTAGCGTGTGCCTGAGGTTGTGCTGCCTGTCATGGCACTGTGACACAGCGAACTTGTTTTTATAAGTAGAAGAATTCGCACTCTAAACAGTAAATGGTTGTCTTAGGGTTTCCATTGTTGAGAAGAGACACCATAACCAAGGCAATTCTTATAAGGGAAAACATTTAAATGGGACTGGCTTACAGGTTCAGAGGTTTGGCTCATTATCATCATGGCGGGAAGCATGGCAGCATCCAGGCAGGCATGGCGCTGGAGGAGCCGAGAGTCCTACATCTTGATAGGCAGTCAGGAGAAGACTGAATCTCACACACCGGGCAGAGCTTCAAAGCCCACCCCCACAGTGATGCACTTCCTCCCAACAAAGCCACATCTACTCCAACGAAGTCACACCTTCTAATAGTGTACTTCCCATGATCCAAGCATAGTCAAACCATCACGATGGTATAGAACAGAAAACATACCATCCAGGAGGTAGCCTTAGATTACCACACCAACCACCTTGGTCTGGACAGCAGTATGCACTGTTCACATCAGCATCGCCTCAGACACAGGAGTGATATGTTGTGCTAGCACAGCCATTATATAACTAGAGAGGGAACTTTCTGGCTCCATTAGAATCTCAGGGGGCCACCAGCATAAGTGGAGTCTAGTACTAGAAGAACTATTTGATACCTCACTGCCGTGTACCATTACTTACTGCTGATCCATCTGCACCACTCACTGTCACCTGTCTCTCCATTCTGTTGCTATGGTGAACCGCTCAGACCAAGGGGAGGAAAGGGCTTATTTTACAGTTCATCACTGAGGGAAGCCAAGGAAGGAATCCAAGACAGGAACCTGGAGGCAGGAACTGAAGCAGGACCATAAAGCACAGCTGCTTCCTGGCTTGCTTTCTGCTTCTGCTTATACAGCTCAGCGGTCTGGGCCCTCGTCCTTCAATTAGCAATCAGTCAAATGTCCCACAGACATGCCCGTAGGTCAGTCTTGTAGGAGATGCTTTTTCAACCATGGTTCTCTCTTCTCAGATGTGTCAAGTTGACAAGCAAGGATAAGCATCATAGTGAGTTCATTCTACAGGTAGACAGGCATTGAGTGAAATAAGTGAAGCCCCTGGATATGTGACACAACTATGCCCATGTTAAATGCCCCATGTATGTTCATACCCTACAAACAAACAGTCCACATGGTAGGTTTGTTTGCTTTTCATGTTCAGCTCCAAACATACTAAGTGTGTTAGGTATTGGGGGTGGAACCCAGTACTTCAAAAATGCTAGGCAAAGCACCTTTCACTGAGCCCCTGCAGCCTCAGCCCCTTTAGGGCTTCTCATTTGTTTTCCTTAAGGTTCTAAGGCAATGTCCCACTATGTAGCTCAGTCTGGCCTTGAACTTACTCTGTGACCAGGTAGCACTTGGGAAACCCACCTCAGCTTCCCCTAGTAACCACCAGCCCCAGCCTAAACATACTTTTTTTTTTGTTTTTTTTTTTGTTTGTTTGTTTTGTTTTAATGTTTTTTGAGACAGGGTTTCTCTGTATAGCCCTGGCTGTCCTGGAACTCACTCTGTAGACCAGACTGGCCTTGAACTCAGAAATCCACCTGCCTCTGCCTCCCAAGTGCTGGGATTAAAGGCGTGCACCACCACTGCCCGGCTCTAAACATGCTTTTAAATGTGTACAAATACACTGGAGAACTTTCACAGAGGTGTTTTAGAGAAATGTAAGCCTGGAAATGGGTAGTTACATAGCATCCATGCAGTTGCTAAAAAGAACAAGACAGAGCTATGTGGCCTAATGAGAAATGAGCTCTACAGTGGCAGAGTCAGCTCCAGAGAGAGCATCCAATATAACCCCCGTCAGTGTCTAGAAAAAGGGAGAAGAGGGCTCAGCGGTTAAGAGCATTGACTGTTCTTCCAGAAGTCCTGAGTTCAATTCCTAGCAACCACATGGTGGCTGACAACCATCTGTAATGGGATCTGATGCCCTCTTCCGGTGTGCGTGAAGACAGAGCACTCATATATATAAAATAAAGAACAAAATCATAAAAAAAAAAAAAGAAAAAAGAAAAAGAAAAAAGGGGAAGACTATATATACCTAAGAGGTACAGTGTGTGTGTGTGTGTCTGTGTGTGTGTGTGTGTGTGTTGTGCTTGCACGTGTGTGTGTGTGGTGTGAACTCCAGGGTATGCATACAGACATATGGAAGTCAGAGGACAACAATTCTTGGAAGTCCATTTTCTCCCACTACCCCCTCCCCTTGTTGGATCTGGGATTACACTTGGGGCACCAGGCTTACACATAAGTGCCTCTACCCTCTGGTCAATCTTGCCTGCTCACACATGACCTATTATGAAGCATTTAAAATGTTTTCTGCACCAAATGGGCTGGGCTATCTCAACAGCACTCAGGAAACCTGGTCATTGAGACCATAGCCTTGGGCTATGCCCACTCCTTCACGTCTTGGCCTGATGATCAGCTTGTCACAGGATGCTCCCTCTAAAGGAGAACCGATCCTCATGGCAACCAGCCTCCCAGAACCCAGAGATGACAACTCAGGGCTCAGGCTACAACCACTTACAACAAGCAATACCGGCTTCCTCGCCTCCATGACGGTCCCCTCTGATCCTCATGGTGCGCCCTCAAGTTCTACAATCACACGGTCACTTCCTACCAAGACTCAGTGAATTCCCCTGGACGCCAACCAGAAAGTAACATAGATTATCCCTGAGGTCTATACTGCCCAGTCCAGTGCTGGGCGGGAAAGAGGTGCTGGAAAGCCAGGCCTCCTCGGTGCAGCACAAATCCTCTTCAAATCAAGCATCCAACTCCTTCCTTCCTGCCTGAATTCTTTCTTCTGTGTATCAGTGAAGTTAGGGTCCTCTGACACAAAACACCCTGCCATACTGTCTCAGGGCAGGACAGTGGAAGCTTACGGTGTTGCTTACAGCAAACACTGGCTGCAGAGGTGAAGCAGGACTGGGTGCATGGAAGGCTGTTGGGCCTACTGTGTTCCTCACAGTTGTGGTTGGGGAGGATCTCAGGGATGACTCCCTGAATACATCCTGGGACCATCTGGCTACACTGTATCTTCAGTCTTCTCATTGTCTGGGCTGGGACATCTGTGACTGGCTTTAGGAGACAGGATTATACTCAGCATGGCTTGGACCCAGGACCTCACCAGGGCTTGGTCTCAGTGATTTAAATAACAGGATTCAGATGCGCTTTAATGCAGGGAGGCCAGCACAAGCAGAGACCTTTTGGACTGTTATATTTTACATTGAGGCTGGGCCTCAGCAATGTGGCGGTATAGGCTCCTCTGAGACCCATAGAGTTGGATAGGCCAGACTAACCATACAGGTCATTAAAACGGAGAACTTGTCTGACATGATGACTCACGTGTGTAATCCCAGTACCCATGCCCAGATGAAGGCACCTACTGAAATTACCTTTCAAAGGGATCACTTAAGGCCATTGGAAAACACAGATACTGCGTTGAAGATTCATAACAGTAACAAAGTTACAGTTATGAAGTAGCAATGAGAGTAATTTTATGGTTGGAGGGGGGTTACCCCAACACGAGGAACTGTATTAAAGGGCTGCAGCATCAGGAAGGTGGAGAACCATTGCTCTAAAGATATGGTAAGCTGCAGCTCCTGGAAGAGAGTCTAGCATCCTAGACTGGGCATGGCCCTTCTGGTCACTTGGTCAAATGCTTCACTGTGTAAATAGGAAAACAGAATCCAGGAAGTAGGGCCCAGCAAAAAGGGTGAGAGAGCAAGCAGCAGAAAGCTGCAGTGCCTTGATGTTAAGCAGGGCAAATTCTGCCTCTCAGAGGGAGAGCCAAGACTCTCAGCCTAAAACTAAATAGTGGATCATAAATAACACCTTAGGAATGATGATAATTGGTCACTTCAAATGCCTATTTAAACGTCCTTGCCTTCATTTCAGCGGCAGGGGCTGGATCTACATGAAAAGTAGCTGGTCTCAGAGCAAAGAGAAAGAGAAAAGGAAGGACAGGGGTAGGCAGGACCAAGGCTAAGACCTAGGGAACCTGCTAAATGCAGGGAAAGGCTGGTTCTGAGGCCAGGGCCCCTTCAGTACCACCCTGCCCCCACCTATTAGCTCTAATTGGCCCACTCAGAGAAGGCTAATACATGCCTGTCACCAAGGCATTGTGGGCTAAATGCAGCTTGACGAGGTAGCCTTGGGGTGAGCAGTCCCTCTCCTGGGATAACTGGGAGGCCCGCCAGGCCCCCGGCTCAGATGACATTGTCTTGCTAGCCCTTTCCACTTTCTACAACTGTTGGGGGTGAAAGGCTCATAGTTAATCAAAGGTGATTTCAATGGAGGCCAGGGTCAATTTAACCCTACTACACAGCAAGGGCAGGGAGTGCTGAAGGCTGGAGTATAGGTCTGGCAGGTGACGTGCTGGGTAACCCCAGCCTCTCCTCCTCCAGACAGACTATGAGCTGGGGCTCTCTGTCTCCCTCAGTTCCTCCCTGCATGGGGAAATCTGTCACTGGGCATTTGTCCTTAGTCCTCGTACACACAGCTCCTGGAATTTGCAGAACTCTCTCGACCTTTACAGATTCTCAGAGTGTCCTGAGCATAGCTCAAATGCTAATAGGAAGACTTTCCTTCCTGCCTCGCCACTTTCCCTGCCCAGGGTGCAGGGCAAAAAGAAGAGCTGGATCTGTTCTGGCAGAAGGGATAACGAGCCCCGCAGAGCCTGCGGTGAAATGCAGCCCTAGCCTCCAATCTCAACAGCAGGAGAGCCTGGGAGAACCAGACTCCTGCTCTAAACCTGTTTTCTCACTTGTATCTTGCTTCTAGAGGCTTGGCTCACAGACTGCTCACCAGCCTGGGTGCTCTTCCGGCTACCCTGCCTCTGCCAGCCTTCGCTGCCAAGTGATTTCCTTACCTGCTTTAGTTGAAAGACCCAGGAATAGCCTTTGGCCTTTGGGCTCCCCACACTTCTCAGGACAGGCAACGTGGATGATTTTGGCTGAGTGAATGCCATCAGGCATTTAAAACTGTCCCTTCCTGCAGACTGAACCCACCAGGGGAGAGCTGATGCTTGGCAGGGGACTGGGGGATGAAAGTCAGACAGATATCGAGTGTGCCCCTCTGAGGTAACATAGGCCTCTCACATACAGCCTTCGGAAGACACCAGTTGATTTGAAGCTCTTTTACCATGCACCTCGTGGAGTGCCAAGGTCACAGAAATGAACCGTCAATGGTGGGTAGGGAAAAGACTCTATGAACACCCAGGTGGGCAGGACGGGCACCTAGGTGAGGAGAGAAAAGGACTCCTCAATGTCCCCGTGAAGTGACAGAATTCTTTTCAGATGCTAGTCTCATCCTGTTGTCTGCCTCCCCTCCGAATTCACAGAACCGCCCGGCTCTCTCCCTGCTCCGGGCCTCAGACTCCTTTCTCTCTGCAGACAGGTCCCAGAGTGTCCCTGTGGTCTCCTCCTTGTCACATCCTTTAACAAAGCCTGGAGCCTTCAGGGGGACAAGGCTCTTCATCCCAAAAAAGGGAGCAGCTGCCTGAACTCTTGATCCCAAGCATCTACTGACTCACTCTCCAGCTCTGAACTGGCCTTGACCTTTGGCCTCTGGCCAGCAAGGAAGTTTTTGCCTTTGAGCAGGGGCCTCCTTGGAAACCAGCTGAAACATCTATGAGGGGCTTCCCACAGGGAGCACAGTCAGAGACTCACAGCACTGACATCATCCTCCTTTCTTCCATGGCCACCCAGAACAGCTCCAGGTGTGTCTGAGGCCTGCTACGCCCTATCCTGGGTCAGAGCCGGTGCTTGCTCTCGCTCGGATGCTGGTCTTCGAACACACAGCACAGTGGCTCAGCAGCCCTGAGCTCTCTCGTCTAATGACACTTTAGGCGCTTCAGGTCCTTCCTGCCATCCCTGTGGAGTCTTAAGAACACTTCCTGTTTCAGGTCCCTCTTCACAGGCACAATTATGTCAACAGCAGTTAATTCACTAAGAACCAACCACATGCCAGGCCCGGCCTCAAGCCCTTGGCACACACTCTACTTTCCCCCAAAAGACTGGTTGCTTCTATCACCCCTGTGTTGGGTGAAGATTCAGAAATATTCTAGGAGCCTGGTATAGAAAATCAGACTCCTGGCCCTAATGTGTCTGTCTGTCCCTGTTGGCTTCTCACTGGAATCCTGAGCAAATTCTCAAGGAATCGCCAATCGATAGAATGGAAATGCTTTGCAAACTGTAACGTGCATGAAGATGTGCTGCTTCATTAGGGTTCCAACTTCCTGAGCATTCTGGGTTTTCTGATCAGATTTTACAGACATGAAAGGAAGTTCCTGGGTCACCCTCTATTCATAAGCCCCAAGGCTAAGACGGGGGATGGCTTGGGGCTGTGGCTATTTAGTCTACTCACATGCCTCTTCTACCATGGGCGGCTCAGATCCTTGCTTTGGTCACCTGTGAAATGAGCTCAGAACACTTGGCTTACAGGACTATCAGGAGGCCCGGGATTGAAAATAGATAACAAAACAGAGGCCTTTCCCTTACGAATGGCTTGCTTTATTTCCGTTCATGCTTTATTTTATTTATTAATTATTGAGCAACACACATCACAGCACATGTATGGAAGTCAGAGGACAACTTTGGGGAATTGTTTCTCTCCTTCCACCACAAGAGTCCTGGTGAGGGGAGCCTTAGACTCCTGGCACTGACATACACACCTGCCTCGCCTATGAATTCTCCCACACAGAATGCAAGACAGACACGTGCAGTAGGCCAGGCTCTGAAGACCACTGAAGGGATTACTGGTGAGTATGGCATAAAGACGTGCTCCCAGCATGTAGACCTTCTTAAAGGAGGAGCACCCTGCTCCTCTGAGATGAGATGGGGTTTTCCGAAGGCACTAGTTGGACTCCCAACTAGTCTGGAAAGAATGCCACCCACAGACACCAAAGCCACACCAGCAGCAGCTAAAATGCAGAGCAAACTCTCTTAGCTTAGCAAGTGTTCAGACCTCAGAGGACTCCCAAGAGAATGCCATTTTCCCTGTGTTTTGTTTTGTTTTGTTTTGTTTTAAACACAGATGAAGAGATTGAGGCACCGAGATGTTAAGTAATTGATCCAAGGACACACAGAAAAAAGGGGGTCTGAACTCAACTGGTTGTATGGCCCTAGAGAACACACAGGTAGCTCCACAACCTGCAAGCTCACATGACCATGGCCCTTGACAGCTGCTACTGGAGCAAGTGCTGCAGGGTTGCCGTTCAGGTGAGCTTGCGGACTGGCGGTGCAGACCTGTAGTCCCAGCTACTCGTGAGCTGAGGCAGGAAGACTTAAGGTTCAGGGTCTTCCTGGGCTTCAGAGGGAGTCCAAGGCTCTTCTGTGCACCCGGCAGTGGTGGTGCATGCCTTTAATCCCAGCACTTGGGAGGCAGAGGCAGGAGGATTTCTGAGTTCAAGGCCAGCCTGGTCTACAGAGTGAGTTCCAGGACAGCCAGGGCTACACAGAGAAACCCTGTCTCAAAAAATAAAATAAAATAAAATAAAATAAATGATGGGAGAGCGGGCATTCAGGAGGCTCATCGAATAAGAGTGCTTGCTGTACAAGTCTGACTACCTGAGTTCAACCTCAGAACCCATGGTAGAAGAAGAGAAACTGTCTCCTGACCTCCACATACACACCTCTGCACACAGAGACACACACCCACAGAGAAACACACATGCATAGACACACATACCACACACATACACAGAGGCACACATACCACACACATACACAGAGGCACACATACCATACAGACATAGACATACACATGCACACCTTCACATACATTTACACACATAGAGATGTGCGCGCACACGCGTCTACACACACATACAGGCAGAGACACACTTGCAGAGGCACACATACCACACACACACACAGACACACATAGATACACACATGTACACCTTCACACACATTTACATACAGAGATGCACACACCACACACCACACACACACACACACACACACACACACACACACTCAGAAATAATAAAACTTAAATGAAAAGAGAGAGAACCGGGAATGTAGGTCAGCAGTAGAGCTTTTTCCTAGCATAGGCAAGACCCTGGATTCAATCCCTAGTACAGGAAGGGAGGGAAGGAGAGAGGGAGGGAGGAAGGGAGGGAGGGAGGGAGGGAGGGAGAGAGGGAGGGAGGGAGGGACGGAGGGAGACAGGCAGGCAGGCAGGCAGGCAGGCAGGCAGGCAGGCAGACAGGCAGGCAGGCAGGCGCTGTAGACCCAATCCTTTTCCAGTGCTGCAGTTAGAGGGACTTGTGAGTTCTGCAGGGCCAGCCCCACTAGTTCCTTCTGAGCATACTTTCTATGCTGGCACTTCAGTAAGCCCATAAAGTGGGTGCTGTGAATGAGAGGGGCCTCCTGTGGCCTCTTCAGCCTCTCCTAGCCTGCAAGGCAGGTACCACTTCTTCCAGCCCATCCACCCAGCCAGTGAGGGCAGTGACAGTTCTGCTTTCCTGACCTGTAGATCCTTTCCCTGTGCTTGATCTCTGACCATGATGGGGAGCTCATCACTTCCCATAACAGCACCACCAGACATGCCTAATACATCACAAAAAACTATGGTCCTTGAGTAGATTCTACTGTAAGACAATATTTTGGTTTTTGTAACTTGTTTTCTTAATTGGAATCGTGGAATTGGATCATGGAAGCAAGTGTGACATTTCAAGTTCTTGGGTTCATGCCTTGACCTGGAGAAATTCTCCCTGGGCTCTAGCCAGGGTTCTAGACAACTGTGTATGTAGATAGTCAGTCTGTTTACATGGAGACCAGCCACATCATGACTGAAAACAATCTCTGCCCAAGATGATCATCCACAGGAACAGGATCAGAGGCCCCAGGCTGTCCCTCTAAGACCAGAGAGCCTTGTCACTTTCAGCAGCAGCTGACATGGCAGTTGGGCCCCCCAGGGCCACCAGCATCCTTCAAAGACCATGGCTTCTAGGAGGAAGAATGTGTTCTTCCTTGAGAACACCAAGAAATCATGGTCTTTGTTCTCTAACTACATAGCTAACAGCAACGTCGATCCACCTTGCACAAGGTTTGTGAGTCTCACCTCATCACAGCAAAAGAAATGGGTAACAGGCTCTGAAGGCTTTCCCCAAGCATGGCCAGGCACTCTGAGGAAGTGTCACCTGGCACACAGCCTGTGCCTCACCTGGCATACAGCCTGTGCCTTTAACCCTGTGATGGTCAGTGTTTCCCTCTCTGTATTTGGATTTTGGGGGTGATGATGATGCTGGGATTTGAACCCAGGGCCTTGCATATGCTAGGCAAGTACTTACCATTGAGCCTCAGCTTTGGCCTCAGACAGGAAAAATTGAGTGCAGTTGTCTTATTCTGATGACATTCTGAACACTGATGACATTCTGAAGACTTGAGCTTTCCTGCAGCATCTGCCCTTCACTCAAGCAAGTGGAGGTCAGTCCCAGTTGGCAGGCTTGCAAAGGGGGTAAACCAGAAAGAGGGCAGAACCCGGACCTACAGACACGCCCCTTCTGGTCCTCCTTTCCCTTTACAAATCCTGCCACTACTCAGAACCTATTCCGTTTCTTTCTCTGCTCTGCCCAGCAGGACATTCTGCAAATTGAATGGGGTAATACCCACAGAGTGAGTATCTATCCTTGCTGCATGGGTGTGTGTGTGTGTGTGTGTGTGTGTGTGTGTGTGTGATGTGTGCCTCTGTGTGTGTGGTGTGTGTCTCTGCATATGTGTGTCCTTGCTTCGTAGCTGGAAGCTGCAGGGGGAACATCCTGGTCCTGTTATTGATTAACTAACTAAACTTGGCTGCTTTACTCAACCATTTTGTGCCTCAGTTTCTCATGTGTGTTAATACAGGCTCAAAACAGTACCTCAGGGAGGAATTCATGACTCGTCAAGTTAACACAGAGCCATCTATAGTGCTCAGGTACATCGTGAGCTCCACAAGGTTCCCATACAGCAGGCCTCCCCTGGAAAGCGCTGTCTGGCAAGGCTGCTCATGGAAGCCCAAGAAAGTGTCATCTTCAACGACCCTGGCAGCCTAGAGACAAAGCTAGGACAGGTGAGGCAAGTGGGGCCCATGAAGGCTACGGTCAGAGCTGATTATGAGCTCATTCTCTCCCCATGTCTTGCTGCCCTTCACCACCTGATCATTGTTGACAAACTCCATCAGCCACCTGATGTTCCTGAGTTTCCCTACATTGAAGAGTTCAGACTCAGCCGAGCTCCCAGTCACTCTTCTCTAAGCCATGACTGCAGCTGTGGCAGGAGAACCATCAAACCACACAAGATGCAGCAGCTGGCCCTGCTGTCATGCCTCAATCCCTAGTCATTTGGTCGCTTGTCTTTGGGGGTCTTCTTTTTCTCTGTGGACAATGACAGTGCTGGTTCTCTCTTGCTCCAAACCTTGCACAGCTCCCTACTGCTCACAGCAAACCGCTTCCTGTAGACAGTAGGAATCCCAGTTCAGCAACACTCTAAGACTCCTCCCAGTTTCTTTCAGTGCCTTCCCAACCTCTGACAGAGCTGCTGAGCCAACACTACCATCTACAAAGGCACTCAGAGCAACTCACTACTCACTCAGACAGGGCAGAGGGGGAGAGAGACCTGAGACCACTTGCCCCCAAACAACAAAGACAGACCCAAGACTTCAGTCCAAACCACGTTTTATATATAGCAGAGACCCACTCTGGATGGCAGACACTCTGTGGTAGTTTCAAATTATCTGCCAACCTGACGGAACATACATCCCTGGTAAAATAACCCTGAATGTTGGTATGATGGGGACAGCTTTGGATTCTGCGAGCCAGCCTTCTGTTATTGTAATAGATATTTGAGAGCACTAACTTATAAAGACAGGATCATGCTGGTTCAGCTTTGGAAGGTCTAGCCCACGCTGGTCTAGGGTCCAGCAAAGGTTGGCCCCTTTGCTGTGGTGAGGCACCAATCACAGGCCTTGTGCAAGATGGAGCAAAGCTGCGGTTAGCTGTGGTTAGAGAACAAAAGAGGAGGGAGAGGAAGGGTCTGTGGGCTAGGAGACCTCTCACTGGCCTCACCGCTTAAATTCTCATCACTGGGTGGGGGTGGGCAGTGGTTAAAGTGGTTCAGTGGTTAAAGTACTCACCACACAGGCCTGACAACCCAAGTTTAGATCCTCGGAACCCATGTCTAAACTGGATACAGTAGTGCCAACACCTATAATCCCAGCTCTCCTGCGGCGGAAAAGCAGCCGAGAACCCCTGCAGGCTCACAGGCCAGCCTGTCTATGCAGCAACAGGGAACAGGGAAGGACCCTATCTCAATTAAGGTGGAAGGTGGCGATGGACACCCAAGGCTACCCTTTGATCTCTGTTATGTATGCTATGGCACATGTGTGACCCTCCCCCACATAGGCACATACACATACACACACACACATACAGGCAGGCACACACAACACACACACACCACAGAGGCAGGCACACACACCACATACACACACACATACAACATACACACATCACTCACACACAGGCAGGCACACACAACACACACCACACACACAGAGGCAGGCACACACACCGCATACACACACACATTCAACATACACACACCACACACACAGAGGCAGGCACATACAACACACACACACACCACAGAGGCAGGACACACACCACACAGGCACACCACACACACATACACACACCATACACAGAGGCAGGCACACACAACACAACACACACACAGGCAGGCACACACAACACACACACACACACAGGCAGGAACACAACTCACACAGAGGCAGGCACACTAGACAGATACACACACACATACATATACACATACACATACACATACAGGCATACACACACTTGTGCACATATGGGTCACACCGCTTCCCAATCGTAGCAAACTAAAGACTAAGCTTTGACTGCATAGGGATCACCACAAATCTAAAGGACAGTAGAACCTCATGCCCCTGCAGAAACGTCTCGCCCCGCCCCCCCCCCCCCCCCCCCCCACCCCCGCTACCTTGCTGGGAATGTCCCTAGCAGCAGCAGCTCTCTAATATGCAGCTCTCCTCTCTTTCTCAAAAGCTATTGATGGTCTTGTTGGCCTACAGCATGCATGTTTCTAGCCCTCCTCTTCTGGGGACAGCCGTGGCTCTCCCAGTTGAGACCCCTGACCATCTCCCCACTGCTGCCTAGAAGTTCAGACAATGGCAGCAACAGCAAGATACTGAGCCACCACAAGCTACCAGTGTCTTTTCTCTCTGGATAGGTCTGGTGCAGGACAAGCCCATCCCACGGAGCAGGTAAAGACAAGGGAAAACCACAGAAATGCAAGCTAGAACAAAGCCCCTCTCCTCTTCTGGGGCTCAGCTGGTCACAGCAACCATGCTCCACATTCTACCAAAAGACTCCTACCACGAAATTGTCTGCTATTAGACAGAATGGTTGCCGCTCTTCCCACAGGGAAGCCTTGACTTTATGAAGTGAAAATCACGTCGTGATTAACAATCAGGGTTTCATTACATTAAAGAAAAAAAAGAAAAGAAAAAAAAAGAGAAAAAGAATGGTCGGGGTGGGGAGGGGATTAATATCACGTTAGCAATGTTCCAATAAGCATGTTCCTGACACAATTTTCTTATTAGGGTCGTTCCCTGTAAATTTTTATTGCATTTAATTAAAAATTATTGCTAAAAGAAACAGCTGCAGATGGTCTTATTTTAAGTCAGAAAATTAAAAACTGAATATTCTCATCAGTCAATTTCAACAAGCCGCACGGCCGCATGCTCGCACGTGCTGGTCTTGAGATCCTGATGATCTGTACGGCAGTTACAGGTCCCTCCGACGGAATTTAATGAAAGCGCTGCATGAGTTCATTTGTCAAAAGCATAATGATGGTGGAAGACTGCTGAGGTAGACCATGCTAGGAGAAGCGAAGGCCTGCCACGGGGCTCTCAGCACCCTGGGGCCATCAGCAGGAGACTGATCGGGCTACAAAACACCTTTGTTTACAGGGACACAGGGAAGAGCAGCAGCTACAGCCCTGGCTTTGGATGTAAGAGATGGAAGTAGCCTGAATCCTACAGTACAAGGGTTCTGGGGGTGGGGCTGGAGGAGCCTCTCTGGGTGCTGTGCTGGACTTCTTGGTCAGCCTGCCTGCAGACTCATCTCTTCCTACCTCAGGGTTACTGTTCAGCTCACACCGTTAACTCTTATGTTAAAAGACGTTAACTCTTATGCTAAAAGACGTGAGCTCTTATGTTTCCTATCTCCGTCTTTTGCGGGGAAACATTTTATTTGGGACGGGACAGACTTTCAAAGACTCACAAGAGACGAGAAAGACCAAAGCAAGGACCATCTACCAGGCTTCCAGAGTTGACTGCTTCTCAAGAAGGAGGAGGGGCTGTGTCCTCTCTGGAGACAGAGTCCTACTCCTACCCTTCCCTCACCAATTCGTGCTTTATCTTCATCATCTTGTGAGGGAACCAGAGTGACAGCCCAGCCATACTAACATGCTGCCCTATCTCTCTCCTCCAGGTCCCACCTGTCAGCAAAGTGCCAACATCCCGTCCGAAGCCTCCTAGGGCCTTCCTGTGCCCAGAAGTGCGCAGGCTCATACAGCTTGTCCACGAGGTGTCCTCGGCTGTCCCACATACGCCACCTCACAGCCACACACTTGGCCCTCCGGACTCACGGCCGAGCCCTGCTTTCCCCCCAGACTCCCCACGTACAGGTACAGACTGCTTTTTCAGGAGTGGATACGCTGTGATCCTCCTGGATCTCCCATCTCACCCCTGTCGCCTCTAATTGTCCCCCTGCCAGCCCGTTCACACACACTGCAGGCAGGCTTTCCCCCCCCCCCCCCCCCCGCAACCTGGACAGAGCTGACGGGACTAGGGCCTCACAGGTATCTGTAACAGGGTGACCCCACTGACCTCGTGCAATGCTCTGTAGGAGCATTAAAGAAAGCACAGGTCTGAGTCTGATCCTTAGGCCTTTCAACCAGGCCCCTCTATGCGTTTTCCATGTGTACTTCTGAGGTGGGTGTCTTCCAGAGCAGAGGCCTAGAGGCTGCTTCTGAGTGCAAATGGGATGTTTCTTGGTTGCTCTCGCCTTTCCTCTGCCCAATATGTGGAAACCTCACTGTTCTGTGCTATCCTTCAAGTTCCCCCTTTTCCCTGGCCCACCCTTCTCCTGCACGCTACTTAGCACGGGATCTAGTGCGGAAGTACTTGCTTCTCACACGGGCCCCATTAGCCAGTCAAGGCAACCCCTCCCTGATTGTCCAAGCCTCCTCACCCACACGGAGCTCAGCAACGTTCTGCCTGCCACCAGAGCGCGACTGGAGCTCTCTGTGACTAAGGGGGAGGCAGAGTGAATTGCGCCTTATCCCTCAGAACTCCGGTGACTCTCTTTGCAGACACAAGCCCATAAGTTGTGCTCCTAAAATTCCCCTGGTGAGCACGACAATCCGCCGAAGTTGGTGGACCCCAAATATAGAGCTCCTGGTTGTCCCTCAGGCACAGGTGGCCACCAGAGGCCAAAGAGGAGCAAGGAACGATGTCTGGGCACACCATTAACATATGTCTGGCAGCTATAGATTAAGTTACCGGAGGCAATACAAGCTTACTGGCCAACAGATAGTAAAGCACACCCCTCTTCTACATTCCCTGGGGTCCTCTAGACTGTCAGCAAGGCCAGCACTGGGGATGGGGCCTGAGCACCCCCTCTTCTGCAGGGAGGACCTCAGCAGATGTCAGGGTTGCAATGCCACAGAGTGGGGCCTTTTCACAATGGAAAACAAACAGCACTACAAACAGAAACAGCCCAGAATGGAGAGTCAGGTAGGCCTGGGTTCCAATCCTGGTTTGGTCACTTGCTCTCTATGTGACATTCAGTGTTACTTCAGCAAGCCTCACTCTTCTCATTAGAAAATGGGGACTGGGGATTTCTGTCTAGTTGCATGTTACAAAGTTTATCCGAGCTCTGGCTGGTAACATGGTAACAATGTTAACAGGCACTGGCTCCAGTGTGGTCATGGGATCTAGACCCTTGGTCTTGCCATTAGTGTCAGAGGCAGTGCTGCACAGGGGTCTAGATTAGTATTGCCAGCTTGTTACCTGACCTCTGGGCCTTCCAGAGGGCAATAGAGCAGAGGATAACAATACACTCCCAAGTTTCCCAATCTAAGACCTTGTAATGGAAACAGGAGCATCATGGCATACATAGGCAGAAAGGGTGCGCGCGCGTGTGCGTGCATGTGTGTGTGTGCGTGTGTGTGTGTGTGTGTGTGTGTGTGTGAGAGAGAGAGAGAGAGAGAGAGACAGAGAGAGACAGAGAGAGACAGAGACAGAGACAGAGACAGAGACAGAGAGACAGACTGACTCTTGTTTCTCCCTCCAGATGTAGCATCTCTGGAATCAAATTCAAATCCTACATTCATAAGATTTGACCTTCATTCACAACACTTAACAGCAGATGTTCGCTGATCGATTGCTTGACTGTGATAGATTCAAGGTTATAAGTCTGACAGGCAGCAGGAGAGCCACAGTAGCAGGACGGTATGGCTGAGAAGTCTACACGTGTGGCAGCAGCTGCCGGGTATAAGTCAGTGTCCCCAGAGCAGTGTGTGACAGACTGACAGGGGGAGAAGACAGCCAACCCTGCAGGAAGGGCGTGGCAGGACCTAGTGGGTGGACACAAGGACACTTTACTGTCAAGCTTAGTGCTTTTTAGTAACTTAAAAATTTTCACAATAAACCTTGAGGACAAGGGACACAGAGGAGCAACCTGTGCTGAGGCAGGAGACTGAAGGATGCAGACTCATCAACACACAAGATGCAGGAAGACCAGGCAGGCTGAAATGGGGCGTGTAGGATAAGGTACCATGCTGGATGCTGGGTCAGATCGACTTTCTGCTGGCATGGAAGTACCGGGAACTGTAATGCTCAGACTGGTCACTCAACAAAACACAGCTCTTTCCCCTCAGGCTCAAAAGTTCCATGTCACCAAAGAAACTCAGCTTAGCTCCTAGCCTGTGAACCACAGGTCCTTGCAGAGACAGTCCCCAAACAGACTCCTGACTGCTGAGACCACACAGCATCCTGCTGGAAAGAGAGTCTGTTCAGAAAGAAAGTCAAAATGAGATATGGCAAAGCCTGCTACAAACTCTCACTTATACTTTGTGAACCGAAAGGGGCTCCAATAACTTCCCTGCTCAAAACTCTGTCCCTGTGCTTGAAAGCAACTTACAAAGAGGAAAGGTCCCTGTCATCCCTGGCCCAGGCTTCAGATCTAAAGCTATGTTCTAAGCAGCCAGTTGAGTCCTGTTTCTTAGAGGAAAACACTTTGAGTGGAAAGCAGCCATGGTTCTAGGTGACAAGTCTGACCACCTTCTGAGCACCTGGACGCCTCTGCCCATGGTAAGTTGAGTCTGGGGCATGAGGTCAAGGGTGAGCCTCTACCTGATTCAGACACCAGGCCTGGAAAGTTAACAATCTCAAGCTAGGTTGCTCCTAAGCTAATTTACTTTCCTTTAACCTAATTATTACAAGTACTTTCTACTTACAGTCATAGGTCCATTCATTCCAACCCTCACAGTAACACCAAGTTTCCTTTATCCCTTTTTGAGGTAAAGATAAGCTGACTTGAACAAGAACTCCCTTCCCACCCCCTAGACAGAGGCAAATGGGGCCCTCAGCCATTTCCTAAGCACACAGCTCATTCATCAGGATGTGTCTGCAGAGGCTCTGTCCTGCCTCCTCTCAGAGCTCTCAACCATTTCGGTGGCTTCTGACCCTCACTCTAAACAAGGCGTGGGGCAGGAGGAAGTGCCTCTCCTCCACCTGCCTCATCTGCTCCCCAACCGCAAACACCCAGCTGCCTCTGTGTTCCATACACCCTCTGCTTCACTCAAAACTCCCACTCAGTCGAAGCCCCACACCACCCTGGGCCTCTCTCACCTGCCTAGGCCTGCTGTGCCTCAGGCAGGGATTTTCTCCTCTGTTTTCATCTGTCTTCCAACAGGAAGAGAAGACAGCTAAACTCTCTGCCTAACTGGCACTGAGAATCACCCAGTCAGGTCCCTGATGGAACAGAGTCAGAGGAGCCAGAGGGCTTCTGGCTGTGATGGTTCAGAACCCCACAGGCCAGTTCCTGCCATCTCAGATGTAGGCTAACAAGGAGAGCACCCAGCACAATATCTGGCACACAGTGAACCGGCAAGACCCAGTACCGTTAGCATCTTCTTGGATATTTTATTCCCTGTTGTGGACCTTTCCTTTTGAATCCAGGAAGGGGAAAGTACAGAAGGCGATAGCCTTTGCATATGGCCAAGTGCCTGTGCGCTGCGCAACCCCATGGGCACCATATACACACTAAGGGGAGGGGGCCCTACCTGTGAGGTTGTCGTGTACAACCCACCCTGGCGCCCCTTAGCACGACTAACTGCAAATTCTTACGCGAGGGGTTAGGAAGTCTGAGTCCCAGAATGGGTTTCTCCCAAACCTTCGAGACCCTAGGCAACTCCGTTTTCCTCTCCGCCTCTCGGTTCTCTCTTCCATAGCAGGACACAATGACATCTGAAATATGTCCTTCGGCAATAAAACTGTGGTTCCGCAGAAGTGTGTTTTAATCTTCAAAAAGCCGCCACCCCAAAGATGAAACCAGCCAACGTATCTGCCCTGAGTGAAGGCGTGATGTGAACTGGGTGGGTAGAAATAAGAAAAACGATGGATAGTGCCCCGGTTACATAGAAACTCTTTGGAGCGGGAGGCGATGGCTCAGAGGCAGACGGGGATCTCTGAGCTCAAGGCCTATATGGTCTGCCAACTGAGTTCCAAGTCAGTCAGAGCTTCACAGAGAAACCATGACTTGGGAAAACTAAAGCAACCCAAAACTTCCTATTATTCAGCAGTCCAAGGACAGGGGGAGGGAATTCTGGGAAGTGGTGAGTTCCTAGTTGCTAGGGAACCTCGAGAACTAGCTAGCTGAGCGACCACATGTTACACCTGAAGATTTTGTGCTTCACACATGGTCTTGTTTTCACCAGTGCTAAGAGGTTGAAACAGGGCTGGATCTAACTGGGACCATGTGATAATTACCAATGAAGTAAACTAGTCAGCTCCAGTCTCGACCCCTCTCACTCTCCATGTTAAACTCAGTCCCTCCCCAATGCTGGTGTCTACAAATGTCCGTGTCATCCAAGAACGGATGCAGTCCTCATTTGGCCAGGGTGTAGGGAGAGAGAAGATGGAACCCACGTGGAAACCACATGGAATACTCCAGAGAATGAAGCCAGCACACCTCACCAGTCTTCTCCAGGACAGAGGCAGCCATGGTGTCTTTCTAGCTCCCTTACAGCTCCCAAGGCACGACTGGCAGGTGTCACCAGGCAGCAGGCAAGGCCCTTTTGTCCCCCACACAAGGAGTCCTGGGGCTCCTCTACTAAACTGTTGGTGACTCCGATGCAAGCCCGCAGCAAGGTGCAAGCAGACAGGCTGCTGTGTCCTATCCAGGCTGCATCTACGGTACATAAGGAACAGCCAGTCCAGGTAAGCTAAGTGAGGGGTTTTCAGCCAGAGGGAACGGAAGCAGAAAAACCCCTCTATTGTTCAATATCCGCAGTGTTCTGCTCCCACGTTTAAAGTGATTCAGTTTTTAAAAACCAACTCCGATACACCTTCTCAAGTCTTCTATTCAGAAATTCAGCTCGAGGCATCGTGAGCTCTTTGGACAGTTTAAATAAATTGTCTTTTCTAGCTCTATGTGTACACAATAAGAAGGCATCAATCAATTAGGGCATTTTTCTGATGGTGAAAGATATTTAGTTTGGCCAGACTCCAGAACCTTCTCTCTTAGTTGCTTTGTGTGTGTGTGTGTGTGTGTGTGTGTGTGTGTGTGTGTGTGTGTGTGTGTGTGAGAGAGAGAGAGAGAGAGAC
>JADRCD010212688.1:36371-54034 GCA_019843815.1 Montemys delectorum
TATGTGTCTGTGTGTGTGTCTGTGTATGTATGTGTATGTGTGTATATGTGTGTGTATGTGTGTGTCTGTGTGTGCATCTGTGTGTGTGTGTGTGTGTGTGTGTGTGTGTGTGTGTGTGTGTGAGAGAGAGAGAGAGAGAGAGAGAGAGAGAGTGTGTGAGAGAGTGCAATCTCCCTTAGACATGCATGAGAATTGTCCCCTTAATAATCAGCATTTTTATACTGTAGTCTCACACAGAAAAACTACCCCAGTCTTCCCAAACTTGAGCCCCACTTCCCAGCTGAAGTGACAGTGGTTCAAGGAGGTAGGGCCACTCACCCCAAGTCACACAGCTAGAAAGAAACAGAGCCGGTAAATCACGTCCGTTCCACCCCCACCCTCACCACTCCCTCGCCTCAACTGCCTCACACAGGCCCACCTTCTGAGAAAGAACGCACGGCTCACATACCTCTCAGCTTCCGGCTCTGAACTCTGCTGCTTGCTCTCGAAGGCATTGAAGCTGCTCATGTCCACGTAGCCGTCATTTTCATTGGCGGTGGACAGGGCTCTACTCTGTTCTTCAAAGAGCTTTGTGAAAGTGCCAGTCCTTGCCGGCCTGCGAGGCGGGATCTGGATGTTCTCATAATCCGAGTTCATGGCTGGAATGTTCTCATAGTCCGAAGTGTCGGCATTGGGGAATGAGATGGACCGTGGCTTGGTGAGGGGCAGAGGCAGAAAGGGCGGCCGGGAGCGGTCTTCGAAGGACTCCACTCTGGACACCGTCCTGCTGAAGGGGACGCCTTTCCTCTTGCTGTCCCTGTAGAAGATGAGGGAGGCTGGGGAGTCAGAGGCCCGGAGCTTTCCGGTGCGACACTTGAGCTGGGGTGAGTTGCTGAGGCTTCTTCGGTCAAGCTCCAGGACCCGGGCTGGCCCGTGGTAGCTGGACTCGGAGGAGGACCTGGAGGACGACAGGTTCACGTCCACATGCACCTTGCTCTCTGTCTTCTTCCTGAACGTCAGCTCCAGGAAGCGTTTGAAGGAGGACTTCTTCTTTTTTGAGGCCTTCTCCAGGGTGTCTCCGTCTATCAGGAGTGAGGGCGAGCTTTTAGTGATGGGTTTCTTGGTGATGCAGGCCAAGTCGAAAGGGGGCGGGATGTCAACCACCGAGGACGGTGTGGAGGTGCCACTGGAAGGCAGGTGGCTGCGCTGTGAGAAGCTACCAGAGGAGCCAATGGCACCCGGCAGAGAGAGGTTGTCTTCTTTCCTCCGCACGCGGTGGCTGTCCAGCCCGGCTCCCTCTGGCTCCCGGAACATGGACAGGGGACTCTCGCGGCCTTCTACAGAGAAGGACCTTGGGTAGAGAGTGAATGCTCTGGGCTTGGCTGGCAAGGCCCGGACAGACTCGGGAGGCTTTCCCTCTGGCGATAGACCTATCTTTCTTGCCTCACTGCTGGTATCTCTGATGCCCATGGCTGATGAACAGGCTTCTGGTCCTGTTTCTTCTAGAACAGTTTCTGGAACGTGACCAGCCACCTTCCCAGAGTGAGGCCGGGCCCTTGTGGCAATAGCCTTCCTATCCATTGGGACCTGCCCCGCCTCAGAGTCCCCTTCCTCCCATGTACTGTACCCACTCAGAGTGCCTGATGCAGCCTGGGTGTCTGTCTGCGCTCCCCCTCCAAGGCTCTGCAAACCAACTCCCATCACGTAGGGACTGCTGAGCGCATCATCCATGGGATCCTCATTATCTGGCACGACCACCACATCAGGGACAGGGGAGTCCTCTCCGGGGCCATCTTGCAGGGATTCATGCTGGTTAAGCGAAGGGCCAATACCAGGAACCTCCTCCACACAGATCTTGCACACTGGCTCCTGCCCATTGGCTGACTCGTCGAAGGAATAGGTGCTATTGCAGAAGGAAGTGCTCTCTGTTGGGAAAATCTCATAGGGATTCTCTGTGAGTTTGGGCGAGAGATCCTCCTCCACACTGTCGCTCTCAAAGGGAATGATCTGGCAGTTCTCCTCAGCAGGGTCCTCCTGCACATGGTCTCCATCCTCTCCAAGATCCTCTCCCACCTGCCTGGTGGCTGCTGCCGACTCTCTGTCGGAGGCTTCCTCATCGCAATTGGTTGGTTCCTCCTGGTCTACCTGATCCTCACCTTCTGCAGCATCTGCAGAGTCCTCCTCAAAGACCTCAGGGCTGTCCGTTGCTGCCTCTTGCTCCTGGACATCTGGGGACACCTCACTCTCAGGGGATCCCGTGCTGGCATCCTCTGTGTCCTGACCAGTATCCTGATCGGGTTTCCCAGGTTCTGTGTTGTTATAGATGTCTTCGCAATCCCCTTCTGCCTCCCCAGGAGTCTCAGGAGGACCTGGCTCCCAACAGGGAACTTCAGGGGACTGAGAGCAGACATATGTGAGAATAACCTCATTGGAGAAGGGCTCCTCTCCGTCCCAGGGCGCCTTGTCGTCACAGTTGTACACATGCTCCTTCACCTCTTCTCCCCCCTCCTCAATCATGGGATGCTCCTCCATACCCGGGGCCTGATCACAGTCCTCCTCACCTTCCTCACTGTCTCTGCTTGGTGACCCTTCATCTGGGGCTGTTGGGGTCCCATCTGTCTCTGGATCACGATCACAGTCTTCTTCATCTTCCAGAGCGTGGCCCATGTCTTCCTCACTGTCTCTACTTGGTGCCTCTTCATCTGGAGCTGCCAGGTCCCCCTCAGTTCCTGTCTGCTCTGTACCATGTTCCTGGACTTCCCCCTCAACCCCTTGCTCCTCGGCCCCATCCACAGAGGCATCTTCTCTCTGTGGAGCCCTGGGGACCATGATGTACTGCTGCTCATCAGTCTCCAACTCCAAGCAGTTCAGGGTGGAGTGGTGTCCATCATACAGGCCCCGGTCCTCGCAGAGCAGCCTCCCATTGCTACATTTGCTGAGGCTGTTGTTCAGGTACACACCAGCTCCGTACTCGCTGGGGCCAGTCAGCCTGGGCTTAGGAGCGATGGGGGGTTTGGGGCCTCTGGACATGGAGTTGGGACTGGGGAAACTGTCAGGCCTCTGTGAAGGGGGAAACTTGGCCGCTGGTGTGGAGGGGTTGGTGGTGACCTTTGGCTTGGGAGCAAGTGGCGGTTTTGGAGAATCTACAGGGCAAAAACAGAGAAAAGGAGAAGAAACACAATTAACTTAGGCTCAAAATCTTTCCATAAAGCCTGCTGAAGGAAGGATGGAGGAGAGTCCCCACTCTGTGACTTGTCTCAGACCTTCATCCCCTTTCCCACATCCTCGAAATCCTTTAGCAGGGATGGGGATGTAGCCTCACTAGTAGAATACTTGCCTAGCATGCACGAAATCCTAAATTTGATCCCTAGCCCCCATAAACCTAGTATCCCAGGTCTGGAGAGGTAGACCCTAGAGGATCAAAAATTCAAGGTCATCCTCAGCAACATAATGAGTTCAAGGCCAACCTGAGCTACATGATATTCTATCTGAAACATAGAAAGTCTTTGACCTAATATTAACATCTCATTCTGTGGATGAGGGAACAGAGCTTCCTCCACAGTCCAGCTAACAATGATCAGATGAACAAAATCCCGTGTACCTTGAACAAAGCTCCAAGATCTTTTCATTCATTCACCAAAAAACTACTGATTGAATGATCTCTGTGTGTCCTGCCACCATGAGAAAAAGATGAATGTAGCAGTCAGGTTCCCAGGGTCCTCACAGAGCTGTTCATCACACCTAAACCATGCCAGCCTGGCCAACAATGCAGATGAGAAGCTTTCACTGGGCCCAGAGGAGTCTTTTAGGAAGTTAGAACAACCGAGAGAGAGCACACACTCGTGGGCTACAGCTACGGGATGCTATTGTTGGACAGTCATCCCCTCATCTGCTCACAACTGACACACCAAGGGCACACAACGCTGTATGTCCTTTGACTGAGGAAGTCTGAATATTCCTGGGGTATACCGCCAGCACCTCCAAATGTCATGGAAGAAAGGAAATGGCGCGTACCAACATGGGTAGCGACAGAAGATTGTGACCCTCTTGGATGCAGGGGGCACACAGACTTGTGGGTAAAAGGGATGTGCAGAGAGCACACGTGTTATGAGTTAGCCAGGAAGTACTGCCATGACTGGGAGGCCTCTGGGAGAAGGGGAACCCCTGAAAAGTTTTGGGGAATAGCATAGGATATGTCAAGACAAGAAGCAGACCAATGGCACAGTCTCCAAGGTCCAAGTCCCGTGTCTCTCTTGAGCAGCCAGCAGGGCCTGGTCACATCTCAATCCATGCTTGAGCCAAATGAACTTCTCAGACATAGAACTCCATGCTGACACCTTCAGTTCAGAGCGGAAGCTTTGAGTCCCTACTTCCCTCAGACAGGCCTCATCTTCAGTCGGTCTTTGCTGAAGTCTGGGCATGATGGCAGCTCCAGATGCCAGCCTGGTCCTGACCCAGAAGATGTGACAGAGGACTAGGGTGCTCTAACACATCAAGTCTCTCTCTTCCTCAGCATTTGAGCCCCACTTCTATGTTTTAGCAGTTACTACCAGCAGCTCTAATCAAGGGTCACACCTATTATTACTTCAGACATTTACAAAGTCTTACTACATAGCCTAGGCTGGCCTCAAACTCATGTTTCTCCTGCCTCAGTCCCCCAAGTCTGTAAACACAGGCGTATGACTCCACGCTCAGCTCCTTACACGTGCTTAGCCTTCTCACGACCATATTATAAAATAAATGTCAGGTGTGGGATCCATCCTAAAAACCTCACCTACTCAAGAACCTGAGGCAGGAGGATCATTTGAGCCCAAAGGTTCAGCATCCAGCTTGGATAATTCAAAGAAACCCAATCTCTTAAAAAAAAAAAAAAAAAAAAAAAAGTAAAATAGAAATAGGTGAAAGTCACTTTAACAATCTAATTTACTCAGCCCAGGGCATGGTGGCATACACCTTTAACCCCAGTGCTCAAAGGTAGACAGATCTCTGTTAGTTAAAACCCAGCCTGGTTTATATAGAGAATTCCAGGCCCATGAGGTTACACAGTGAAACCCTGCCTCAAAAACAATTAAACAGCAACAGTAACAAAAAACACAATATATTTTACTGGACTCAGTATATTCAAATACCACAGGGCACACTATCCATGCTTGTAATCTCAGACTTTGAAAGGCAGAGGCAGCAGGTTTTTGTGGGAGATGATTCAGCCCAGCTGCAGGCAAAGTTAGAGCACTGTTGAGCTAGCGTAGCTGGGAGGTTAGGTGTATGACGTGCTCTCTTGACGGTATTTCTGACCTTCGATGGCTCTATGGGAATGCAGCTCCATTGTAGGTTAAAGAGCACCTCAGCCATTTTGAATGAGCTAATTGACATTTCTTTCACAAGAAGACTTTGATACAGAGTCTCTCTGCTCGTAGCTACATGCCTGGGGCTCAGTACTGATTTGGATTTCTCTGCGGTCCTCTCCCATGGGCACCTCAGTGTCAGGGTGTGAAGCCAAAGTCAGTATCACAATCCACAAACAGCAGGGCACTGTCACGCAGAGGGCCAAGCTGCACATTCAGAACTGCACAGACTCCTGCACGGTCATTAGAGCCTACTTCTTCAAGGATCCCAGTGCACACCGAAGACCAACGGAGACATCCAGCCTTACGGACCGAACAACTACTGGATGCTTGGACTTTCTGCTGGGAGACAGCCACTGTTGGATTAGCTGAACCACAGTTTATAAATTGTTCTAATAAATTCTGTCCCCCTCTCTGCCTCTCTGAAAATACACATGTATATGTTATATATTATGATGAATAAATAGATACTATATGAATGAAAAAACTGCAGACTGTGTGACGCTCACGAGTGTCTAACGGGAGTCTGCTCACCAGTGTACGCTGTTGTGACAGGATGAAGGAGGGGGCTAAAGGCAAGAGAGAGGCAAAGAAGACACCACTATCAAAGACCTCACCCTTCATCTCTACCCAAGGTCATCCACATCAACCCTTGAGCCTGCCCAGGTGTCAGAACTACCAGAGTTAGCAAGCCCAGATGATTCCTGGTTTAGAAAAAATATTCATCAACTTAGTAAACACACACATACACACACACACACACACACACACACACACACACACAAAACAAAAAACTGGAGTTTAACAAGATAAGTTCCAACCACTGGTCACTGTAGGTAACCGTTAGCTGAGCTAGGTTCAAACCCTGACTTGGCCACTTAGGAGCTGTAGACCTGGGCCTCAGTTTTACCATCTGTAAAATGGAAACGACATATAGCTTCCTTTGGGGATGTTGTGAAGACAGAAAGACATACACAGAAGAGAGACGTGGCTCCTGTGGCATTTGCATGAGAGGAACTGCTCACACAGGAGCACCTGTTGCTGCAGGTTGGGGTATCCTCCCCACCCCGCCCCATCCTTCCAACATGAGTGCAGCCCTATCTGGTCGACCACTTGATAGCAGCTACCAGCTCACAACAGCAGGTGTCAGATGTTGGCATGACTTATTCTTCAGGGGTGGAGACTCATTTCTCATCCTTAACAGGTGGCATTTCACACCGGCACTATGAGACGTGACCAAGGAACAGACAGGCTGTGAAAAATGACTGTCACCCTGGCTGCATTGCCCCCATTCCCAACCCATCCTTCATCCAATCAAGCTATTGATCTGTAGGTGCCTGTTCCTTGAAAAAAGGTTATGGTAGGGTCTGAGGCGTGATCCTGCAAGAAAATGCCTTCTGCATGGGAGCCCAGGGACTGACAAGCACTCGGTGTCTCTCCTGCATCAGTGCTTCTACACATTTCCTCTGAGATCAAGAGATGCTGGTCTGGCATCGAAAACACCTTGACTTGCCCCTCACTGGCAGTTGGCTGGTGTGAGGTCACTCAGTGGGTGAAGAGCAGGCCTGGAGAGAACACAGTTTCCTACTTCCAAGTCCAGTCATCCACCACACAGCCTCTCCGGTTTCTCACAGAACATTTCCCCTACAGTGAAACCCCAGGAACCCTGGTGTCAGTGAGAAGAGTAGGGTCCTGGGACACTGAGACAGAGCAGCTAAGGGCAGCTTGTCAGGTGAGACGAGTGTCAAAAGCAGTGTCTGAGTCCGACTAGAATGTGACTAACTGACGTAGGTCAGTTCCCACTCATGTCTCTCTATTCCTGATCCATGGGATGATATATAGTGTCCTCCTATCCTGTGTGGGGCCCTGGTCTAGAGGCTCTAAACATACCAACAAACCCCTCTGGCCTCACAAAGGGGTAATGAAAGATGTAGAAAAGAAGGGTGAAGCTGGGACTCATTAGTGTGTCCAAAAGACAGGAGGGAAGCCAACACTTTGGGGAGAGAAGAGAGAGGAAAAGGAGCGGTGCAGACGATGACGTTCGGGGATACCTGAGCTTTTTCTCCAATGCTTAAGGAACAGAAGGAGCAGCAGGGCTTAAACAGGAGGATAGATGCAGGCATGCAGGCAGACAGACTAAACACGATGAAATGAGTGGACATGATGAAGGACATAAAGAAGGTGCTCACTCTACTCCAGACCAGTCACAGTGATGGAGCCTGGACCAGGTTGGGACAGAAAGGGGATCAGACGCCAATGATGAAACAGGACTCAGAGGGATGAAGTGCCCATGGGCAGACATGGATGAAGAAGAATGAAAAGTTCCCAGGTAATGAAATGATAATGAAAAGGAGTTTGAGCCTGAGAACCTGGAAGGATAACGTCAGGCCAATCTATTCACAACAGCCAAGATGGCCAAGGCTGGGAAGGGAGACCCAGGATTTGAATGCGCACAAGTCCAGGTGAGTTACTCATCATAAACCTAGTGGAGATGTCCAGCGGGCTCTGGGCTCCAGGGGCAGGCCTGTCATGGGTGGGCATAGCAGGATGTGATGTAAGGGAGAAGTGGGACCCAGGAAGGAGTCCTAGGGGCCCTGACCAGCAAAGGGGACTGAGATGAAAGGAAAGCACAGGAGTGCACAGGGGACAGCCTGGCTTGCTCCTGCCTGCCACCCTGGCAGGCAAAGCTCCTGCTTCCAGAATGGGGCTTGCTATCTTGATGGACATGCTAAGGAACTGGGGTCACAATGAGAGAAAACACAGAGCCAGAGAAGTCAGTAGATGTGACAGTGTGTGCAGAGCCCAGAGACATCAACAACAAGCCTTCAGGGTCAGATGCATCCCAGTGCATCTGTGAGCTTTGGGGCTTGAGAGGTACAGGTGAAGCCAACGCTGGGATTGATCCTCTGGGCTGAGCTTAACTTCCTGGTTGTGGACCCAAACATGGACCTGGCTGGTGCACTTCTGGCTGCCCAAGAGCCTTCCCTCCCTCCCTCTCCCCCTTTCTCTCTCTCTCTCTCTCTCTCTCTCTCTCTCTCTCTCTCTCTCTCTCTCTGAAGGCAATCCCAGTCATCAAAGCCCACAATGCCTGGTGATTTGCCATACCTGAGGATAGCGCAAACGCAAAGCACTCCTTTAGTCAAAATGCTAACTAGTGGATGGGCACAGAAAGAAAGAACGTTTTCAATAGCGCCTGATGATACAAATCACTCCCGGCTGGCTGCTGGTACTAGCTGCTATTTTCTCTCTCGATTTTAATTAAATATCTGTCACTCACACATTCATGCTAGCTGCCCCCTCACAGCCACGCAGGAGTCAGGTTAGACAGTCTGGGAAGGAGGCCTGGACAAGGAGCCAGGAGCCTTAGCTCCCATTCCTGGCTAAGCCACTAACTGGAGGTGTCTCCTTGGCCAAGTCTCTCCCCTTCCCGAGCCTCAATTTCTCCACCTACAGGGAGGTGGAGGGCTGGACCCAAAAGGTAATCTCCTCAGCTCTTTCAACTCAGGGGGCTTCTTGCAGCATCTTTTAACACTCTGATATCTGTCCCCAAGTCTGTCTCCCCTGCCATCCCTCTGCTCCCCCTGGAGCAGTGCTCATGGCCATATGTCGCAAGAACAATTATCTTTCAATTTCACCTTGCAATGCATCTTAATTTAACATCCATTCCTAGGTGCCTGCTGTAAAGTCCAAGCCAAGCCTGCTGGTTTCTAATTAGGTTGCTGTTAAACTTGTCCAGTGATCCACAACAGGGCATTTCCTAGGAAGACAGTGGGAGACAGAGTGGAGAGAGGCCTGGGGTCGGGTACCAGCCCTTCTCATACAGTTGTGTGTATACATCATACATCCCTCCGCCTCTGGAAGCCACTTCTTCCTCTCTGGGGAAAGAAAGAACTACCCACCTTTTCATGGCACTGTTGCGGGACGTTAACAGACACAAAACACTTGACAAAGTCAAGAGGCAAACATGCCCCATGCACCAAGCTGGGCCTTGATTTTAAGAACAAAATGGCTCTCAAAACTGGATTTCGATCCTGTCTTGGCCCCTGAACAGGTCAGAATAGCTCAATTTCCCACCATCAGGTTGTTGTTGATGCTAACTAGACTGACAGAAAAGAATACATGGTAGTGGTAACTAATCCATTATAAGTTCCTGGGAAATATGAGTTAATGTTCAGTGCTCACTTAATGATGGACCCTGTTCTGCTCAATCTTTTGTTAGTAGTGACAAGTCTGAGACAGATCTTTATTTGTCAGATAGATAAACTGAGGGACAGCAGTTAAGAAAGCTGCTCCAGATCACATAAGCATATGGTGGCTCTGAGATCCAGCCGCAGGGAGTCCTGGAGCCGGGAGATCTGGAGGCAGGGAGTGTGGCACCACAGAAGGCTATCACATTGAAAAGGGAATCATGTTTATAGACACAAATTACAAGACAGCTAGATCTAAAAGTGCCCGCTGCAAAGGCTTCCTGGGGCCAAATCTACGTCTAAATTTGTTCTGTCTCCCTCCACCCTGTAGACTCTTAGGACAGGAGGGCCTGCTCCAGCTTCATGCAGGAAAATACGGGAAGCTGGACTGGCTCTTTCCATTGTTACCAAGCTGTTAGGAGAGTGGGGAAAGCCAGCCTATCTCTGTCCAGACCACAACCTTTCCCAGACAGCAGTGGGTAGCCTGCTGGGACCCTGGGACCCTGTTCCAGTCCTCTCTACTCCTATACGGTGATTCTCCTTCCTATGCCCCCCCCCAATTCTGTGATCCACATTAATTACCAGATGTCCGCACCCTCAGCAACACCAATGCCTGGACATAGGGAGGTGGCTGCCCTACTCCTCAGTCTGTTGTAAGACCAGCCTAATGTCTCCAGCCGCACCTTACTCCCAAGACAATGACTTCAGTAAAACACTTTTAAAAAGAAAAGAGCCCTAACTCCTCCCGTCCCCCCCTCTCTCACACTCACTCACACACACACACACACACACACACACACACACACACACACCAGCCCCAGCAGCAGCAACAGCAGCAGGATATGGTTCCAAGACAGCCAAAATGGTGGCTTCCTGTTTCTTTGGGGATGTGTGTTGGGAAGTGTGGCATTGGACAGGGTGCTTGGTGAGGAAGGGGTTCCTCTTCTACTCAGTGATAGCAGTAAAAGAAAACAGGGCGCAACCGCGTGGAGCAGGTAGGTCTCAGGATTACTGCCTGAAGCACGCTCATCTTTGAGAACTTTCCTGCGCACAGCAGCTGGGAATCCGGATTCCAGGCACCGCCCATCTGACTGAGGCTCACTTTCTCAATCTGCTAAATGGCACTCCTCGGCAGAGATCGCTAAATTTCTTTGAGAACACTTTTGTGTTTCCCGTAATCCCTGACCTGGTGAAGACGCAACTGAGGGAGGTGGGTAAGAGGGACGCC
The DNA here is from genome assembly GCA_019843815.1 of Montemys delectorum. Classification (NCBI taxonomy): domain Eukaryota; kingdom Metazoa; phylum Chordata; class Mammalia; order Rodentia; family Muridae; genus Montemys; species Montemys delectorum. The sequence goes on from JADRCD010212688.1 coordinate 47,111, forward strand.
GATGCTCCTGGGTAAGGAGTAACTGGGCTCTCGGATCGGTAGTGGAGCCCGGGCTGAGGGTTTTAAGAAGGGTGCATCTAGGGGAACAGCCCAGGCTCCCTAACCCAACCAAGGAGCTCCCGGTGTCTGATGGCTGAGCGGGGTGTGTCGGGCCCTGGGGTGCCAGAACAGACTCTGGCGTCGGCGCCCGGGAGCCAAGCGCGGCCACCAAAGGGTGAACGAGGACCTGCTGGGACCCAAAGGACAGAAGGGGAAGGACTGGGGGGGGTGAGGGGCACGACTAGGTCGCTTTGGAAGGAGGGGTGTCCTCGGTTTCTAAGGGGACCCTTCCTCGGGGGACAGCGGCGGGGTCCGTGGGACAGAACACCCGAACTCTGGGCTGCTAGAAAGGGAGACTCGGGTCCCGCAAGCTCCACTCGCAGAGCCTACGGCCGGAGCGCGGAAGGTGGCGCGGGCTCATACCTGCTCTGTGCATCTTCCACCACGGAGCCCGAGGCTGGTCGCTGCGTGCTGTGCGGGTCCGTCTGTCGGAGTCCCACTGCCGCCCAGTCTACCGCGCCCGCGCCCGCGCCCGCGCCCGCCCCGGCCCGGCCCGCCCCGGGCGCAGCTCTCCGCGGCAAGGCGAGGGGCGCTGGGCGCGGGGCGCGGGTTGGGCGGGGCGTCCGCTCAAGCTCGGGGCTCCAGGCTCCGGCCGCGCCTCCGCCCCCTCCTAGATGTTTCCTCCCGCTCCCGAGAGGAAGGATTTTTTTTTTTCTTTCTTGCTTTCTTTCTTTCTTTCTTTCTTTCTTTCTTTTTTTTTTTTTTTTTTTTTCTGTGCTGTCAGAGACCGAGGGTCCCAGCGTCCCCACGCACACTTAAAGGGGCCGGGGCTATGATCAAGGAGACCAAAGGAGCTGTACAAGGCTTAGGGACAGAGGCCATCTATCGCTTTATTTTCAGATTTGGATGTTCATTCAGTCTGGGCTAGGCGACCACGGAGCATGAGAGTCACAAGTTCTCGTCCTCGTGGAGCTCAGATGGGGGGGTGGGGGAGGGTCGTTGGGGATAGAAGACGAATTAAACCAACAAACACCATGAAGAAGCACCGTAACTGTGAAGACCAGTTGGGGCTCTCCACCGCCAGAACCCATGGGGAGTGTGTGTGAAATGCGCATTTCCGGGCCCACACTAGACTCAGAATCAGAGCAACTGCTAGGGCTTTCTGAGGAAGCCGAAGTCAGAACCCAGAGTATGGCTGTCTTGTCGTCCATCATCAGTTCTTGGAGACGGCTGGAAAGAGATAGCTGGTTGCTGAGGGGGCTTGATTCACCTGTATAGGGGCCCAGTATCCCGTCGGTACTGCCTGTTAATGGCCACATAGATGTCTTTGCCCTCAGGGAGCCCTGTCTGACGTACACAGTCCTGCTACTTGGGACTGGAGCTCAAAGGAACCCCCCCCCCCCCCAGTGAGAGGGGTCAACCAAACAAGAGGCTAAAGAGATAACTTGGGGGGGGGGGGAGGGGAAACTTGAGGCATGAAAAGGCATGGCATGTCCTAGAGTGGCCTCCATTTCCCCTACTGTACAGTTAAGAACTGGATTTGAATCTTTCAAATGACCCTTTTTTTTTTTTTTTTTTCATCCCAGAGACACCACCTCAGACACCGAAGCCTCCAGCCTTTTGTGAAGAAAGATTTTTGACTCTGGAATAGAGAATTTATGGCTCGGGTCAGCGAGATGGGTTGGCGGGAAAAGAGCTTGCGGCATACGCCTGGAAATCCTGGACTCCACATAGGCGGAAGGAGAAAGCAAATTCCAAAGGTTGTCTCTGGCCTCCACAAGGGCACCATGGCTTTGGACGCCTTTCCCCACACGCATGCTAACATTAAATAGATGATTAATTAAAAAAGAAAAAGAAAAAGGGAAATGTCTGACTGGATTTCATCACTAGTTCTTGGTAGATCTGATGGATCTCTGCATGGTGGTTAGCTAGGGATGGAGGTGATGGTGTTGGAAATGGAGGTGACAGAGATGACATTAGAAGTGAATGAGGACGTTGCGGTGAAACAGAAGGGGAGAGTGGTAGTGTCCCAGGCAGAGAAGTTGGTAGGAGTGGTCATGCAAGTCAAGGTGAAGATGGACGACTTTCCTCAGTGTGGGTGGCAGAATAGGCGAGGCAGAGGTGGTGAGCAGGGAAGAGGGGAGGGAGCTGGTGGTGATAGAGGTGGAGATGGAGCAGGTGATAATGGAGGTAGAAGTGGCAGAGTTGAGGCAGGAAGATGGTCAAAGTGATGGAAAGGGTGGTGATGATGGGAAGGATGGCACATGGGATAGAGATGACTGTGTTTTTTCTAGGTGGTGATAGAGATACTTGGCAGTGACACAATAGTAGGGAATGACCATGTGGTGGACAGGGGCAGAGGACAGTGGATGTGGTTAAAGTGATAGAGATGGTGGAGGTGACAGAAAAGGTGGATGGTAGAGTCAGTCAGGGTGGATGGGGGGGGTATATGTGATAGAACTGGTGATAGATTTGCTCAGGTTGACGGAGACAGTATGGATGACTGGGCTGATGGAGATGGTGTAGGGACGGAGGTGTGCATGGTGGAAAGGGAATTGATGGCCGTGATGGGGATGGCAGAGTCAGCTGAGTGGTAGGGATCCTGTAGGGATGTAACTGAGGGAGTCAGTAGAGACAGTGGTGAGGGTGAGGAGATCTACATTTGAAGGTGTGTGGAACGGAGTGAGTGGGCAAATCCTTCGATGCTAAAAGAAAAAAAAATAGCTTGTGTTTTAGAATAAGCAATAAAATCCTAAGAACGTGGCCTCGACAGGATCAGGGAGGGGCTTGAGCTCAGCTACCTCTACTGTTAATTTCCTCAGGGGTTTATGGGCAGGGGCTCAGGGTGGGGACAGGAAAATCCCCGGAAGCTTTGCTAAGCTTTGCTAAGCTAAGTCCGACCCAACACTGTTGGATGTGGGATTTGTGAGCCCAGCCCCAAGGCTGCTTGAGAAAACCTCACAGGATTCAACTAGTTCACCTGCAGGCAGAGGCGGGTGGGTGCGGAGTGAAAAGCTGTGAGGCAAAGACTTGATCCCAAAACCATCCTGCCCAGGGTGATGCATTCGGTTACCATTCGAGCCTTGAGCAATGCATTCTTCCCAAGAGTCCTACAGTGACTGAATCTCCATTTCACAGATGGAGAACTGCGGCCCTTAAAGTCTGGTCGGTTTCTTTCTTTCTTTTTTTTTTTTTTAATTTATTTTTATTATTATTATTTTGTCGTTTTTATTGGTTTTTGTTTTTTTTGTTGTTGTTGTTTTTTTGGTTTTTTTTTGTTTTGTTTTGTTTTGTTTTGACACAGGCTTTCTCCACATATCCCTGACTGTCCTGGAACTCACTCTGTAGAGCAGGCTGATCTCAAACTCAGAGAGAGAGGAGTGACCTACCGTGAGGGATGGGGCTCTATATTCTTATTATGTGCCGTGTCAGAGAGCATCTGCTGCCTCAGTTATGGTGATGGAGCTCTGGTGGGCACGGAATGCCTGTGGCCTGCCTCAAGGCATGGCTGGGAAGCCAATCAGTTCAGCTAATGCTCATAGAAGGCCTGCCTCTACCTCCCAAGTCCTGGGATTAAAGGTATGGGCCAATACACTGGGCTTCCAGTCAGTTCTTAAATCCTATCCATCCACTTGGCTTTCTAGTTGCCTTGTGAGGGCAAGAGTCTGTCCCTACTTCTCTAGAGGAGCTTGGCAGGGCACCAGCGATACCTTGAAGGCCGCTGCCCACAGAGGCAGGGTGCTCTGTCTCCATTAGACCACCCTCTTTCTGTCCTCTTTCCTCCTCTCTCCCTCTTCCTTTCTGAACCTTCTAGTGACAAAGCACCCAACTGTGCAGGAGTGTCACGTATGAGGGGGTCCCAAAGGAGCCGTCTCTATGGCTCCGAAACATCTGAGTAACAGTCAGGTATAAACTGGGTGCAGAAGTAACTGGGGTGGAGGCTCAGGGTGTCCTCAGCAGTGGTTTAACTAATTCTGTGGCTCTATGCTCAACCCTCCACAACCCGCATCCTTCTCATGGCTCTCCCCACTGTGCATGTGAGGACACTGGACACAGAGAGGCCAGGCAGCACCCAGGATGCACAGCAGGGGTGGAGCTGGATCTAAGTCAGTGTAGTTCCCAGGCTTGCGCCGAACACTTGCCTTCAGCTTCTCCATTCAAGTCGCCTCCTCCTCAGGCAAATCAGAGCCAGAGTCTTAAGCCCAGCCTCCTTCTTACCCTTCTGGCCTTCTATAGGCTTACCTGATTGGCTACCCGGCCAGGCATTGGGCAGGCCACAGGCATTCCATGTCCATCAGAGCTCCAGGGTAACTGAGGCAGCCGGGGCTCTCTGACACAGCGCTAATAAGAACATAGAGCCCAAACCCCACAGTAGGTGAGGTTCAGACCCCACTGTGACATAATGGCTCCCGGAGCATCTGAGTCCACTCTTCCTATGGAACCTTTCAAGGTCCCAGGATCCCCTTCTTCCCATCAGTGCCTCCCTCCTTTATCCCTGTCCCACACACTCTCCTCCTCCTCCTCCTCCTTCTCTTCTTCCTCTTCCCCCTCTTCCTCTTCTCCTCCTTCTTTTATATCTTTGGACAAGTTAAGACTCATAACATATTAATGGCAGCCTAGATCCTAAGCTCTGAAATCCAGTTGCCTAAGCCACCACCTGCAGCCCACACAGTGACAAGTAGGCCCTGAGGCAGCTTGGGCCATTTTCCATAGCTAAGCAAACACCCAGGCTTTCCATTCGCAGGAGAGTACCTGTCACCAAGCCTTCCAGACAGGCAATGGAACCCTCTGGGTGAACTCAGGCCACTCACTGAGCCTCAGTTTCCCCACATGAAAATAATATTGCTGAGGACTTGGTTTGTGTACTCTGTAAATACTTGGCATATGCTAACATACGCAGGCCTTTTAATGACCCCCAAAGAATGGAACTTTCTGTCAGTACTTTGTGTTACACAGGAGGCTATCACAGCAGAGAAGGCAGGGCACACAGCTGCTAACTGGGAAAGCTTCGGCCCACATTCCGAGGATTGCTTGCAAACCCCTGATTCTGACATTGAGCCATCCCCATCCAGTGCCCAGTAAATGCTTATGGTCATGTAAACGTCTAGGACATCAGTGATGTTTAATGCTTACAGATAAGACAGAAACAAAGGACAATCGTAACATACAGGGAACAGAAAACAGCATTTATTGAGCACCTTCTGTATACTAAAATGGGTTCAGCTGGGGGTGGAGGAGGTAGAGGGCACTATGGGAGCCCAGCAGGAGACACAGGGCCTGGCCTGGGCTCTGCTTCCTGCTCTCATTGAGAGGAGGTGACAGTCAACTTCATTTCCTGCCAGGACAGAGGCCCTTCCCTGAGAGCCTCCACCATCAGCCCCCTCTGCCTCCTAGTCTTACGGTAGGGCTCCCCGTGCTTCCAGTTTTTTTCTGAGGTATGCCTTTTATCGCCACAGATAAAGGTGATCGGTGACATAGACATTCCTCTGGCCTTACAGCCTCTAATTCAGTGGTTCTCAACATGTGGGTCATGACACCTTTGGGTGGGTTCAATGACCCTGTCACTGGGGTCACCTATCAGATACCCTGCCTATCAGATGTTTACAGTATGATCTAAAAGAGTAGCAAAAATATAGCTATGAAGTAGCAATGGAATAAGTTTATGGTTGGGGATCACCACAACATGAGGAACTGTATTAAAGGGCCACCGCATTAGAAAGGTTGAGAGCCACTGCTATAGCTGCTGTTCTCAGACCTGACTGCAGGCTGGGGCATCGTCAGTCTTCCTGGCTCCAGAGTGACAAAAGGAAGTCAGATACCTACCACCAGCAGGGACAGAGCTTTAGCAAGGCCACCCCTTTCCTCTGCTGCTGCAGCTATTGGAGGGTGCCCCAGAGGTTTCAGCAGGGGTATCTCCTCACCCCTCTGCTGACCTGGACCCAGAGAGGAACAGGAGGCTTGGAGTTCCCCAGCCCCCACAGCCACAGGTTCTGTGGTCCTGAGACAATTCACTTTCCCTCTCTGCCCTCAGTTTTCTCTGCCCTCAGGAGCCAATGAGGCTGTCTTGGGGAAACAGCAGGTGAGTGTTGCACCTCCTCCCTTCTCTGCCAGGCTCTGGATTACTCAAGGTGTGCTCAGCTTAGGCTGGGACTGGATGGAACTTAAGGGGCTGGAGAAGAAGAAGCACTAGGGTGGCCCTAAACACCACATGGCATTTCCTTGGAGGCAGAGTGGGGTGGCCATTCCAGGTGAGGGCCCCCGCAGGAACCAACACTTAGGAGATGAAAGGCCTAGCAGTTAGTTATAGCCACAGCAGGAGATGTACGATGTACGCCATGAAAGCTGCCCCTCCCCTCCCTCCTGTGACAAGACAGTTGGGATTTTACCCTACAAGTGATGGAGAGCCCCAGAGTGTTTAGAGAAGAATTGGCATGGCTAGACTAAAGTAGTAAAAAGCTGTGAGGTGCTGGCATGACCAGGAAGGCATGTGTCTGCAGGGGGAGCGACCCCATGAGGTGGGGGCAAGGGTGCCATGGAACTGTTTTTGTTGTTGTTGTTGTTGTTTCAAGATTTGCTTATTTATTTTATGTGTGTGGGTACAGTGTAGCTGTACCGATGGCCGTGAGCCATCATGTGGCTGCTGGGAATTGAACTCAGGACCTCTGCTTGCTCCGGCCCGCCATGGAACTGTTAAACCTCAAACTCTAGAAGTCTTGTCTTCTAGTATAGGAGCTCAAATGCATTCTGGGAAGGCTTGGGGTGTATGTGTATGAAGGCAGGGCTTTGATCTCTTACAAGGCAAGGAAAGGCGTCCAAACAGGGTAGGGATGGGAAGTGGGGTCCCTCAGCTGGAATATTCAGTGTATAGATGAGGTGCATTTGGGC
>JADRCD010212690.1:0-14546 GCA_019843815.1 Montemys delectorum
ATCAAATCCTCATCAGTAACGTCCTCCAACACCCAAACATGTCACTTTGACTCGTCTCTCATTTTGCTGAAGTGCCAACTCAGCACCTTCTTCAGAGGTGTACACAGAAAGCACACAGTCTGGAAAAATGTCTATTTCCTGCTCTCCTGGTGGTGTTGAAACAGCTGATTCCTCCACAGTTCCTCCAGCTCCTCTCTGACTTCTTTTTCTTCCTAGACATTCCCATTATGTCTGAAAGCCTGAATCGTCCCAATAATGTATCTTAGAAAGAGTCTTTATTTTTCATTGATTATATTGAACACTAAGGGATTTTTATCTTATCAACACTTTTTAATTTTGATTTCCCCCTCCCTTTGGTGAATTCTTGGTAGTAGCATATTAGCATGTCTATTTTGTCCTCTAAATGTATTGCCCTTTCATCCATTTCTGAATCCAGCGCTCACTTAAAAAGCTGGCACACCTGCAACCATGGCGGGCGGGGAGGCAGGAGGATCCCAGGTGTTCACTGGCCATGTATTTTAACCAAAAAGGCAAGCTCCTGCTTCAATAAGGGACACTATCTCAAAAAAAAAAAAAAAAGAAAGAAAGAAATGAGGCAGAGAGCAGTAAAGACAAACAAGGGCGACCTGGCCTCCAACACCATATGCATGTACACAGGTGAACACACCTACACACAGAGGTAACACTCACATTCATACTCAAAGTGTTCTACTTGATCCACCTTCAGCTCCTGTCTCAGTTAGCTCTTGCGACAGTTCCTGAGCCCTTTGGCTTTTCATTTCAAACTCAGGGTGGCTCCTAGAAACCAAGAACATCTGCGCACTTCTACTTTGACACAACTATATTTTGCAATTAACCTTTAAACTCAGTACATTTCTTCCTAATCCAGGAGGTGAACTCACCTAATGCTGTCTCCCGGTGTGATATCAACTCCACCACACACTAGCCAGTGAAAATTCTCTTGAGCTCCAGATCTACATTCCTGGTATGCTGCTCTGTCTTCCCACATCCAATGTAGTAAAACATATAATGCCTTGCTCTCTTCTCCATCCTCTTCATCCTTCCACCCACATTCTAACCAGGCCCGACACTGCTCAACTTCCAGGATCAGGTGAGATGGGGTACACTTGGGGTGGCGCAGTGGTAAACCCAGTGCCTCACTCTCTATCTTTCCCTTCTCAAGAGTCTCCATGCTTCTAGTCCATCCACCTCAGAAACTCCAACTATTGGGAGCCAGTGAGAGAGAGACAGCTGAGTGAGTAAAGGCACTTGCTGCCTGGTCTGACCATCTAAATTCAATCCCAGGGACCCTCATGGTAAAAGGAGAGAACTGACTGCTGCAAAGTGTCCTGTAGCCAGTATGTATGCTGGTCTCAAAGGCACTAGATAGTTGAGGGTGACCTTGAACTTCATATCTACCCACCAAGAGCTTGGATTAGGTGTGCGCAGTGCTGGGGATTGAACTCAGGGCCCCCTTGCCTGTAAGATCACTGCAGACGTGAAATGCTCAGGCCTACCTCTAGCAACTCCTGCAAGCTGCCTTCTGACTTTAACTGGTACGACAATGCCAGTTTTTACATTTTTTTTTACTCGTCATGTGACTTGAAGTATTCCACGTCATTACCCTCAACCTCAGTTACTTTATCTGAAAAGTAATGAGAATAATCTTGAATGACTTTTAAAATAGATTTCATGTAGACAAGACCTGACGGCGCGACTGTGGGAACTAAATTGAATCGATGAGCAGCAGCCATTTTGGAAGGAAAACCAGGCCGGGTAGCGTGGTCTCCCAGTTGTTTGGGAGACTAAGAACAGGAGAATCACAATTTCTAGGCTGTACTATAGAATGAGTTCAAGACTACTTTCCTGGGTAACCTTGTGAGATCCAGTCTCAAAAGAATAAGTCAAAAGAGTTGGGGGTGTCACTCGGGAGAGGAGCACTTGGCTGCCATGGATGAGGCCGCTACTGTGAAAGAAAGAAGCCGGGCGGCGCACGCTTTTAATCTCAGCACTCGGGAGGCAGAGGCAGGCGGATTTCTGAGTTGGAGGCCAGCCTGGGCTACAGAGTGAGTTCCAGGACAACCAGGGCTACACAGGGAAACCCTGTCTTGAAAAGCCAAAAAAAAAGGGAAATATCAAGCAGAGTATCTTCAGCAAACATTGCCAAACGAAACCAAGACTACCCAGCATGCTGCCACTCATTGTAAGTGAGACTAATTTTCGTCCATTCATGAATATATATCCATTCAGCCAATCAGCCAACATCTATTAAATACCAACTTATACGAGGGGTGGATAAATAATAGTCCCTGCACTCAAGAGTTCCGGGCTAGCAGAAGAGATGAGAACTTGGGGAACATGGACAACTACGGATTAAATGAATAGAATGTTTGGCGATCTGGGTCCGTGAACCAAGCGCTTTCTGTGCAAGCATGGAGACCAGGCTTTGGATCTCCTGAGCCTACAAAAATACAAAGGTGGGCATGGCAGACTGCCCTGAAGATACAAAGAAGGGACCCCACAGCAAGCTGGCTGCTTAGAACTAGGTATATCAACAAGCTGTGAGGGTAACTCAAGACACTTTGCCTCGGAGAAATAAGGTGCAGAATATCAGAGGAAGACTCGGATAACAACTTCAGGGGCAAACCCTTGCCCCACAAGCATCCTCCCCTACACATGCAAGTGCATCCGCGCACCTGTGAAAACTAAGAAGAGAAGTCACAGAATAGTTTGTTGCTGAACCTAAAAGAATGACCAGAGCATCACCAAGGAAACACGGTGCACTCTAAGTTATTGTCCTGGAATAATACATGTGAGTCTTAATTGCACAGGAGCTGAATAATGACTGTTTATTCTGAGTACTTACAATGTGTCCAGCAACAGTAAGGCATCATATTATCCTATTTTATAAATGAAAAGCGCCCCCCCCCAAAAAAAACAACATGTGGCTTACAAAAGCCAAGCAACAGTTCCAGAGATCAAGCAGTGGGTAGGAAAGCCCCAGATCTTTCTGTGTAACCATTTCCCAGGAGGAGAATCAAAACACTGACTGAAAGGTTAGATCTCAGAGGAGAGAATGGTTAGAACTTGGATTTTTAGCCCCAAAGCCAGGCAGATGTAAAGAAAGGAGTCTCCAGAAAGGAGGCGGAATGTGTAAACCCACAGAAGCGCAGAGAGACTCAGCATGTCCCCAAGAGCCCCCAGAACTAGGCATATACAACATAAGACTTATAGAATCAGCAGCAGAAGCCAAGGCCACTCGGGCCCTGATTATGAAAAATAAATTATGCCACGCTAAATTATGTAGACTCCGCTCTGAAGAGAAGACGGCGGAGGGTTTTAAGCAACAGAAGGAGCAGATCAAAGCCTGAGAAAGAGGAGGCAGGGCCCCTGCTATGAGGCAGCAAGGGCTTAGGTGACAAACTGACATGCTGGTGACCTTAGAAAAAGAGAGCCTTCAAGTCAGCCTCCTCGGCTACCCATGACTGTAATAATTAGGTTTATTATAGGGACTGGAGACCTGAGGTTAGTGTCTGACGCTGTGATTCAATAAGTGATGGGGTTGTACTTACTTGTTTATCGATGTTACTACTGTGACATAAATAACACCAAGACCCAGCTTTGGTCCTCTTGAAGGAAGGACATATTAAATACACTCACTGATGTTGTTTTACTTAATGTCGCTTAAAAAAACGAAAGCAGTGCGAGGTTTGTTTTGCTCAGCCACTGTGGGTCAACCTGCATCAGAATGAAAGCTACAGAACCACAGAGCAGGTATCAGGAATGTTGTGATGCTAAGGGCCGAGCTGACCAAATGCATCGTGCAACCTACTGTGTGTCTGTCTCACGCCGAACGGATTGTTGTAAACATGCACACATACACGCACACATACACTCAACATAGTTAAAATAGCGATCTCCTTTTGTAAGGCGTCTCCAATTCAATTCGTTTGGTTGTTTCCTCCCCAATTCTCACCTTCTCTTCTTTAAACAGGGTCTTGCTGTGTAGCTCTAGCCCAGAACTCACTGTGTAGACCAGGCTGGCCTTGAATTCTGAAGTGCTGAGATTTAAGACATGAACTGCCATGATTGGTCCCTGGCCTTCTCTCTCATTTACAACACACACTTATCCCTTAGCTGTTTACAACTGTGATCTTGGTTCCTTTACACTCATCTTGTAGGTGTGGTGTCACCAAGGTAAAGCTAAAATCGGGTATCTGGAAATTTGAATGTTTTAAGAATTTTACAAGAGCTGTGTGATTAATTCCTCAGATCCCCTTTACAGAATTCCTCCTGCCCCCTTTCCAAAGCTAGCTAGCTAGCTATCATTATTTCCCTCCAAGTTACATTAACAGTACCTAAACTCAACAAATATTCTTAAAAAGACTTGACAATAAATAGCTCAGAGTTCATGGGCCAGATGGTCAGTTACTCAGATGGACATCTACAACCTAAGACAATATAATTGAATGTGTATGGTTGCCAATAAAACTTTATTTACCAGTAACAGGTGGCAAGCCTTCTGTCCTGCCCTCTGTTCCTCTCATTGTAGTCAGAGAATGTTATTTCTAAATGTCACTCCTCTGTTTAACTACTAAATGGCCTCCCACTGATTGCCTGCAGGATAAAGGTCAAATTTCTTAATTGGATAAACAAATTACCTCCATTAGACCTCCTTTCTTAGCCACTTCTGCCTTAACTCATTTTTGATCAATATCTACTTTAAAATCCCTACGTTCCAAGTGTTCTCTTCCTTCGACTCAACTATAGGTATTACTTTGGGAGCCTTAGCTTTCTTTCTCATTAAGCACATTCCCCACCACCTCCTCTTCCTCACCCGCCAGCTCAGTCCATGCCACTCATGTATATTATATGTCCCAAAGAAACATGACTTCCCCCAGGAAGCCTTCAGTGACTTTTCTCAAGCTCTGGGTCTGATGTGATTGCTGGTTCATAGGATGAATCTCCTATTAATCAGAATCTCTATGGGACTACTGTTGTACTCCCAAGCACTCCAAAAAAAAAAAAAAAAAATGAATACATGAATTTTTTTTTTTTAACAAGAATAAGAAATGAAAGGGGGTGTATGCTGAAGATGGAGATGGAAGGGTTCCTGGGGGCTAGGTAGCAGATAAACTGGGATTGCTTGGTCTCTTTCTTTTTTACCTAAGTCGCTGCTAAAGCAGCTGCTGCTTGCTGCTTTGGTTTGCTGGGAGGTTTAGCAAGCACACATCCCAAGATATCCGGATACTGTGACCAATACTAAGCAAATGTGGTCACTTTCCTCTGAATGGCCTTGGCTTGCACTCCTGACCAACACTCTCGCTTTGAGCTTTGACTATCGTATGGTAGGCAGAGTCTACGCTCCAGGCCTTCATTTACTCTTCATTCAACTCTCCCAATGGCACTACAGAGTCTTCTTTTTGTTCTTCTCACTTTGCACTGATAAAGCTAATCCTGGAAGCGGCAGCTGGCAGAGGAGCTGAGATGCAGAGGAAGAGAAGCCTGCCTGCCTCCAGGGCTTGAGGCTCCCTCTCCGTCCTTCCCAGTATGCAGGACCATATCCACTTCCACCTCTCTGGATACAGAATTCTTCCATGGTTCTGCCACACGTTTCAGCCTAAACTTTATGGACAGTGTGGTTGCATATAGCACTGTTATCACACAATTCAACAAAGCATTGGCCAAGGACTGTTCAGGTGTCATGACATGCAAGTTTCATACACCTACATGTCTACAAAGGTTACATCTACTTTGCAGGTGAGGAAATACTGGCACAAAGAAGCCACTGGGGAAGAGATATTCCCCAATGGCGCCCACTTGTTTTTGCAACACTGTGGGAGCTGAGGCAAGAGGATCTCAAGTTCAAGGCCTATATACCAAGGCTTTATCTCAAAATCAAAGAAAAACCTGTTTAAATGTGACCCAAGTCACACACCTGGGCACAAAGAGGACATACAACTGTGCAAAGCATTCCTCAGTCCTCAGAGGAAGTCACACAGTGTGGTAAAGCTGAACCACTGAGGCTTTAATAATCCTTCATAGACGATAAAGGAGTATATATTCATTGTTTATTGCTGCCTGGTAAGCTATCATAAACTTAGTGGCTTCAAGCAACTACCAACGCTGTGAGTCTGTAATGGACTAGACTTGGAGATTTTTTTTTTCTGTTTTCAAATGGATTCAACCATGCATTGACAGTTGTTAGCTCCAAATTCACTGGGGACTTGATGGTCCAAGATAGTCTTTCAGGTGATCAGGACCAGTTCCTACAGATGCTGCGGGACCTTCCCCCAGAAAGCCCCTATGCTTTCTTTGTTATGTTGCCCTCATCATCTTGAAGTTCTTAATAGTTGTGCAGCAAGGGATTCACGATTCTACGGGTCAGGCAACTTCTGCTGCTGGCCCATCTGGTAGCTGCTGCTGGGTTCAGTTGGGCGTCTTTCCCCACGCCACCTCCCATCCAGCAGAGGCTCACACAGGTTTCTTTCCATGATGGCAGGAGCTTTTCAAGAGAGTGAGAACAAAGTCCCTGAAGGTCTAGCCCAGAATTTTTTTCTTTTTCTTTTTAAATTTTCTTTATTTCAAATGTTATTCCCTTTCCTGGTTTCCCCTCTGAAAATCCCCTATCCCCTACCCCTGCTCACCAACCCACCCTCTCCCACTTCCTGGTCCTGACATTCCCCTCTACTGGGGCATCAAGCCTTCACAGGACTAAAGGGCCTCTCCTCCCACTGATGACTGACAAGGCCATCCTCTGCTACATATGTGGCTGGAGCCATGGATCCCTCCATGTGTACTCTTTGGTTGGTGGTTTAATACCTGGGAGCTCTGGGAGGTCTGGTTGGTTCATATTGTTGTTCCTCTTATGGGGCCACAAACCCCTTCAGCTCCTTGGGTCCTTTCTCTGCCTCCTCCACTGGGGACCCTGTGCTCAGTCCAATGGTTGACTGAGAGCATCCATCTCTGTATTTGTCTATACCACCGCTTTTGCTACATTGCCAAGCCTCCTGGGCAGGTCCTAGCTACAAGGAGGTGAAAACCTGAATTCCATTTCTTGTTAGGTAAGAAAAGCCATTTGCAAAAGAAAATATGAAGATGGATGAACAGAGTTTGTGACCACTTATTGCAACATTTTTAGAGAATGAAAATAATCTCAGTTTCGGACATGTTGTAGTTGAGGTCTCTCCTTTGGTAAATCTAGGCAAAGCATTCCAGAATCTACAATATGATGTAGAACAATAAAGAGAATCCTGCTGGGGTGTTTGCATTCAGTAACTGTCTTCATGGAAAAGGTAGGGTTTTGAGTAAACAAATGCACACTCCCACAAAGCTCTCATAAATTAAAGGCTGACAAAGAGATCCAGCCAGTCTCTCAATCAACCAATATGTAAGTGAATTCTTCCTTTACATATTTCATCTTTATCTCCAAGAGAGACTGTCTGTGGGCCTGATCCAGTCTCTGTGGCTAGCTCCAGTATTTCTGGGAGTGTGCAGCCTTTCCTGTGTGTACAGATAAGATTACCTACGTTCTTAGGTACGGTTGCCATTGGTATCACTGAAACACCGCGACCAAAGCTTTATTTCAGCTCACACTTCCAGATAACAGTCCATCACTGAGGGAAGTCAGGGCAGGGACTCAAACAGGGTAGGAACCTGGAGGCCACGGAGGGGTGCTGCTTACTGGCTTGCTCCTCATGGCTTGCCTTTTTAATAGGACCCAGGACCACCAGCCCGGGGATGGCATCACCCACAATGGGCTGAGACTTTCCCCCAATCACTAACTCTAAAAAAATCCCTTATAACCTGTGCTCACTAGTGTTACGTCAGCTTTATACAAACTGAAGTCATCTGAGAGGAGGGGACCTCAGTTAAGAAAATGAGATTGGGTGGTAGGCAGGCCCGTAGAGCACTTCCTTAACTGGTGACTGGTGAGGGAAGACTCAGTTCAGTGTGGGTGGTGCCATGCCTGGGCTGGTGGTCCTGGGTTCTATAAGAAAGCAGGCTGAACAAGCCAGGGGAAGTAAGCCAGTAAGCAGCACCCTCCATGGCCTCTGCATCAGCTCCTGCCTCCAGGTTTCTGCTCTGTTTGCGTTCCTATCCTGGCTTTGATCAGTCATCAACAGGGATAGGGAAGCATAAGCCTAATAAGCCGTTTCCTTTCCAAGTGGCTTTGGTCACAGCGTTTCATCACATCGATAGAAACCCTAACTAGGACACAGCCAGATACTATGGAGGCTTGAGGTTCCCTCCTTTCAGGTAATTCTAGCTTTCGTCAAGTTAACGTAAAACTAGCCAGCACACTTATGAAATGAGAGCTTACAGACGGGGGAAAAAAAAAATTACTCAGTCCTCTCTCCCAACCCAATATGCAAGTGTAGAATAGGAATAGAATCAATCAAAATAAAAACCTGATCTTTAAAAAAAAAATTGAGAAGTAAATTTTAATACTTTAAAAACACGGTAGTTTTAAGTATTTTGTTTTGTTTTACATGGTTTATTTTGTTTCCATCCCAAAGACTATCCCTTGGGCATGCTAAAAGAACTGAGAAGCTACCCCGGACTCAGTGTCTCTTCTGACCTTCCCTATTACCCCTCTCTCATCATGGGGAGAGATCTTGAACAAAGTTCACTTGTCTACTTAACTGGATCTGCCCCCAAAAGAACATCGCTGCTTTCCATCTTCTTACCCAAACTCCCTTAACTAGAAAGTATTAAATTCATCTCACAGGAGGAAAAGCTAGAACCCAAATGAACAACAGTGTCCCAAGCCGTGTACATTTGTAATAAAAATAAATTACTAACCCTCTATTGCCTATATCCCCACTACCCTTTCCCATGAAGAGAGTATTTAAATTGTCACCTTTCTCTTGGAGGTGGTGGTTGGATAAGACTCTGGAGCCTCCAGAGATGACACCCCTATCCAAATTCCCACAGGTCACCTACCATTGCTACACAAGATAACTGGCTCATTTCCTGGAGAATCAGAGGATCCAGGCAGAGTGTGCAAATCAACAAAGACCAGAAATGCCTTAATCTTGGGTCTAGGGAGAAGCCCTACCCAAGTACGAATGGTGTAACGAGTGAACAATTCTGAATGGATAAAAAGCTGCAGGCCAGCAACAGTAAGACTTACTAAGGGCAGGCAGGCTCAACTGGATCCCTGGCTACCTGCTATTCAAACATCCTAACAGAAGACACATGGAGTCCAATTCTGGTGAAAGTTCATGCTGTTTTCTTTTTTCAAAGTGGCAAAAGGGCAGAAACTAGCGTGAGTAAGGAAGATGGGTGAATTTGGGAGGAGCAGAGGGAGACGGTGTGATCAAAACACCTTGTATGAAGTTCTCAAGAACTAACAACAACAACAAAAAAACCTTCCTTTTGTTGTTGTTGTTGTTGGTTTAAAGTGGGGGGGGGGGAGCAGGAATCTCTTTTTCTTCTACAAAAAGCCCTAAATTCGTTTTAAGAAAAAGGAAAAAAAAAGCTCTCCTTCAGCCAAGCAAAATGCCCTAAGAGAAGAAGACCAAGAGAAAGCAGGAGGCCCTGGCCCCCAGCCTCGTAAAGAAGCAGGGGGCTGAAGAGGTGGTAAGTCCTCTGTTTGAGAAAAGGCCTTGGACAGGACATTCAACCCAAAAGAGACTCACATACTTTGTCAAATGGCCCGGCTACCTGAGTTACAGCATCAAAGGACTATCCTCTTTAAGTGGCTCAAAATACCTCCTGCCAGTTCACCTGGGCCCTGGGACAACACACAGCTACCCAGCTGCTCAACCTTGCCCACAGCTACAGGCTAGAAACTAACTAGGCAAAAGAAGCAATAGCTGCTGGCCTGACCTGAGAAGAAAGCTGCTGGCAAGGGGCCGACCCAACAAAGAGACCGCCTGTCCTTTGAGCAGGGGTCAAGATAGTCATCACCTTGGTAGAGAACAAGAAGGGGCAGCCGGTGGTGGTGGCCAACATAGTAGACCTAATTGAGCTGGTATTCTTCCTGCCTATCCTGTGCTGCAAGATGGGGGGGAGGGGGGTCCCCGACTACATTGTCAAGGGGTAGGCCAAGCTGGTTGGCTGGTCCACAGGAAGACATGCATCACTATTGACATCACACAGGTTAACGTGGAAGAAAAAGTCTCTCTGGCTAAGCTGGTGGAAGCTCTCAGGACCAACTATAACGAGTTAGGACAAGATCCACTGCCATTAGGGAGGCAACATCTCAGGTCCAAAAAAATCTATGGCTCAAATTGCCAAGCAGGAAAAAACAAAGGCCAAAGAATTATAAACTGGGTTAAGTATCCACCGCTAAGAAATAAAAAAGAGTTAGAAAAAATATTTTATAGAGAAATGAGTAGATTTTATTTTTGCAAAAAGCAATTTTTTTTTTTTGGTTTTTTTTGAGACAAGGTTTCTCTGTGTAGCCCTGGCTGTCCTGGAACTCACTCTGTAGACCAGGCTGGCCTCAAACTCAGAAATCTGCCTGCCTGCCTCCCAAGGGCTGGGATTAAAGGTGCACACCACCACCGCCCGGCGCAAATACCTCTTATTACAACGTGTACCTATGTTATAGTAGAGCAGGACTGACCACCGTTAGGAGATTCACCTTTAACCTTATTCACAGGACCTGACCTCATTGCTCTCTGGAGCTCCCAACCATCAATAATCACCCAGATGACGTTGGTATGTTCATTTAGGCCACATCTGAGTCATTATGATATGAAATATGCAAAAGATGAAACCTTTGGGTGGGAAACGGTTGAAGACTTTTGAAGAAAAGAGATTCGCCCACCAGACTGAAAAGTTTAGGGAGAAATGCAAGATGAGAGAGGGAGCTTACAGGGAAATAGATGCCACGTCTCTGAGCCCTTCACCTGGAAGATTTTTCTCTTGAGTAACTTCATTAAGTCCTTTAGAAAGCTTACGGAAAGGCCCAGGAGTGATGACTGCATATTCTCTCAGTACTTAGGCAAAGCAGTTTAGCAGGCTGAGGTCGAAGGATGGTGTCCTCACCCGACTGGGATACACACACACACACACACACACACACACACATTGAGAACATGTATCAGTCAATCAGCCAATTACCAGAGACCTTTGCTTCAGGCTGGCTTACATCTCAACATCTGATGCACAGCTTTGCTCTATGCTCAGCTTTCATCCCATGACCCAATCTTGACTGTAGAGCGGTAGCCTTGGGAGTAGAAAACACTACGGGATGGAGAGATGCTGTGGGTAAAGCCAGCGGTGCCACTGCTGCTAAGTGGTTGGGCGTGCAGGTGACTGAAGCCAAGCTGGGCCAGACAGACTGAGGGAGGGCGTTATTGATTTTACCTTTACTTTTTAATGAGGAAGATTTGAGAGTGGTTTGCTGGCCAGGAGTCAGGGCAGAGCTGATCTGATGGTCACTGGCTAAATAAGGAGAAGAAAGGATAAAACTGATGGAGGAGAAGAAAATTGGGCTTCTTCCAAAATGCGAGTTAAAACATCTAATTAACATTTAATGGGCTGCTGAGATGGCTCGGCGGGTAAGAGCATCGACTGCTCTTCCAAAGGTCCTGAGTTCAAATCCCAGCAGCCACATGGTGGCTCACAACCATCTGTAAGGAGACCTGACGCCCTCTTCCCGAGTGTCTGAAGACAGCTACAGTGTATTTACACATAATCGATAAATCTTTGAAAAAGTTCTCAAAAAGAAACCATTTAACATTATAGCGGCCTCATTAAGAGACTAGAGCAAGTATTACAAACTGCTAAACTGCTTTCCTAGGTTCATTTCTGAGGGTTCAACTCAAAGGAAACAGGGTCCACTGAGTCCGCCTGAGTACTGGCATAGAGGAGGCAACCTTCATGTCAGAAAGCAGTTGTCATCCAAGTTTTAGAGCTTCCAACTGTTGGCAAGTTAACAAGCCTGTCAACTTTTTCATTAAAATCTCATTTAGTGCCGGGCGGTGGTGGCGCACGCCTTTAACCCCAGCCCTTGGGAGGCAGAGGCAGGCGGATTTCTGAGTTCGAGGCCAGCCTGGTCTACAGAGTGAGCTCTAGGACAGCCAGGGCTACACAGGGAAACCCTGTCTCAGAAAACAAACAACAACAAAAAACACAGGGAAACCCTGTCTCAGAAAACAACAACAACAAAAAACAAAAAAAAAAAAAAAATTAATTTAGTAAATGAGAATGGATTCAAAACGGACAGGGCACCTAGTGTTAATACATGCTGAACAGCATATTAAATATGTCACAGTCATGCTGAAAAAAGCAAGCACATTAACGCTAGAGGGGATGAAAAGACAAAGCCCTGAGTTTCAGATCCCAGCACCCACGTGCCTGTAACCCAGCACTGCAGGAGGCAGAGGCACAGCGGGACCCTGGGACTTGCTGACTCTCCTCAGCATGGCCCAAAACTGTGAGCTCAATCCAGGTTCAGGGAGAGGCTCTCCTGGAGGAGGAAGTCCGAACATGATGAAGAGGATGCCCAACACCACCTTCTGGCCTCCACAAGTGTGCAACAAACAGGGGAGTACAGCATGTGTGCGCGAGCGGTGCGCACATGCGCACACACTCTTAAAGCGGTAAGCTCGGTTTAGTCATGTTGTTATGTTGTTAAGTATACGCATTATTTCCGCGAAAGTTCTAAGGTCACTTCCACTGACCTTTTAGCAGCACCTCTGAAAATTCCATTTTTCTGATCCCTTTTTCTTTTCTGGAATATATCTGCTATCTTAAGTTCCTTCCCTGCTTATCACTATATTCTGAAGCCACTAGATGGCCACAAGACAGTCAGGAAATCAACTCAAGACACCGGCAGTCCTCATTTAGCACGGTAAAGTCTCTGTCCCCTCACGTACCGAATGGAATCAGGATATGACTTACCTTCATAAGACAGCTGCGGGAGGACGAGCGACACTCTGCTTAGTATCTCGGATTGTGTAGACACACAGATCTCACCAGAAGCCTACTGCGGTTTTTCTTTGCATTAAAAAGATTTGCATTGAAAAAGTTAATAATTAGTGAAATAGGAATGAAGATGAAATGTGTGTTCCTGTCAATGACAAAAGGCTCTGAGGCAGCAGAAAGGAATTTGAAATAAATAAATAAATAAATAAAAAGATGGTGATGATGATGATGATGGTGATGATGATGATTTTGGGGGCAGCATGAGGAAAGACTCAGAGAGATGCCAGGAGAGGTGTTCTGAATGGAGGAGGATTGGAAAGGTAAGAAAATTAGCTCGATGAATTTCAAAGATAAAGAGTGTTTACTGAAGAAAACCTTTTTTTAACTGTATTTATTGATCAAACCTATAAATCTGATAATGTTGAAAGTTAAAGTCATTCTTGTGATTACCATTTTAAAAATGTTGCAGTTTATTTCCCATGATAGCCTAGAAATGTATTTGTGTATTTTGTGGTTGTTGTTTTTCTGGTATGTTGGTGGTGGAGGTGGTAGGTTTCAAACAAGGTCTGAAGTAGTCCAGGATAGTCTTGAACTTGTGATCTTCCTCCTTCCAACACCCACATGTTGAGATTCTAGGTATGTGCTCCCACACTTCTGTTGTACATTTTTGTTGTTTTGAGATACAGTCTCACTCTGTAGCACAAGACACTCTCTAACTCATGATGGTCCCCCTGCCTCAGCCTCCTGAGTGCCAGGATGTATATATACTATGAGGCCTAGCTTGAAAAAGTAATTCTTCACTGAAATGTTAAATGTTTAGAAGACCACAAACAAACAGGCCTTCTTCTGGGCTTAGGATGTAGCTCAGGTTGAGTAGCTGTACCTAGCATTCACAAGGCCCTGACCTGAGTCCAATCCTTCCACACAGCTAGAACCCCAGCACTTGGTAGGTGAAGGCAAGAAGATCAGAAATTCAAGGCCATCCTCAGCTACAGTAAATCTGAGGCCAATCTAGGCTATATGAGATCCTGTCTCAAAAAAAAAAAAAAAAAAGTCTATCCTTTGGAAACTTTGTAAGTGAAAAGTCCCATACAGTAATAGCACATTTCTATCTTGCTTTCTTTAATTTATAGCATAATAGCTTACATAAACTATAATAGTTTTAGTGATACCAGAGATGATTAAATAAAACCACAGAGAATATAGAATTAGACTGAGGAAGATTGAATGCTGACTCTACGAACTCTTGGCTCTGTAACTCAAAAAGAAAATGGCGTGACCTTTCTGTAACTCGTGTTCGCATTCTTAAAAGGAGGATCCCAATGGTATATGTCTCATAATATTTTTATGAGAAGCAGATAATGCATGTTCTAACTGCTTGGCATACAAGAAGCACACAATAAATGGTAATTATTACAAACATTTCACAGTTGCCTTTGTATTCAAGGGTTCACACTCAAGGAGTCCCAGGCAAATAGTTATGACTCAAACAGATGGTAGCATATATAACTAGGAAAAGTCTTGTCTGTGGGAGCACTTGGGTGGCGCTGGGACAATTTCTATCACTAACTTTCTGAAGGCCTTTAATGGTAAGAATTACAACCACTAGTCTTGGTGGTCACGAGGCCCCAGCTGTGTCTCTATCCCAGATAAGGTGTTTC
>JADRCD010212691.1:0-10197 GCA_019843815.1 Montemys delectorum
GCAGCCAACCATCAGACTGAGCATGGGGACCCCAGTGGAGGAGTTAGAAGAAGGACTGAAGGAGCTGAAGAGGCCTTATCTGGCATCAATGGGAGGGGAGGCCCTTGGTTCTGTAAAGGCTTGATGCTCCAGTGTAGAGGAATGCTAGGGCAGTGAGGCGGGAGTGGGTGGGGGAGTACCCTCAAAGAAGCAGAGTAAGTGGGAATGGGGTAGCGGGTTTGCAGAGGGGATAGCATGAAAGGAGATAACATTTGAAGTGTAAATAAATAAAATATCCAGTTAAAAAATGGGGGACAGGGATCTCCAAAGGTCAAACCCTGGGGAAAGAAAGGTCGGTTATCCTTCTCGGAATGCAACCAGTTTACCCTGAGGGTGGCAGCATCAGCTGGTCTGGGATGTATTGAGGTGGGCTGAAATCTTTAGGAACTGGTGTGAGTCATTACAATGGAAAGCATCTGCTTCTCCCTCTTGCTTGGTACTTGGCCTCTGTTTTATGAGGAACCCTAGGATGAACGTTAACTTAATCAAGCCAAAGGGAAAGCGTGAAAAAGCATTGCTTTTCTGTCTCAAAATCTCATTTAGCCTTAGGGTGAGTTTGTCAAAGGGCCGAGTCAGAGTATTAATTCGTTCCTTCTCTTTCCTTCTTCTTTTCCTTCACTTCTTCACTCCTTCTTCCCTTTCTCTCCCTCTCTCATTTCTTACTTCTCTTCTTTTCCCGCCTTTCTAGGCAGCCACTATTTAAGCCCTCACATTTAAAAAAAAGCTTTTCCCCTCTTTTTGTTTCTCTGTGTTCTGCTGGAGACTGATTTAACCTGAGCTTTGAAAGGCCTTTGGCATCCCTCAGCTGTGTGTGCCTTAGCCTTCTGAGCCTCCCTCGGAGGATCATGTCCTCCTATGTTCGGTTAGACTTCACCTCAGACATGTGCATTCGAAGAGGCTCCGTAGCTCTGCCACCTGCTGAAGCCTCAGACATGGCTGACCAGCAGCCTTAGAGATAGCTCGTGGTGGGACAGGAGTTAGCCACCAAGCTTTGTGACATTTGGGAACTACTTCAAGGCCACTCAGCAAGACTGGAGGCACTTCCTGGATAGGTTCTCTTTTGAGGTTTTGAAAACAAAAAAAAAAACTGTATTTGTTCTGGTCATGGATAAAATGTATTCATATATGCTTTTGTTTTGTTACTTTTTAGAAAAGATTTATTTATTTATTATGTAGATAGCATTTCTCCTGCATGCATGCCTGCAGACCAGAAGAGGGCACCAGATCTCATTACGGATGGTTGTGAACCACCATGTGGTTGCTGAGAACTGACCTCAGGACCTCTGGAAGAGCAGCCAGTGCTCTTAATCTCTGAGCCATCTCTCCAGCCCCCATTTTGTTACTTTTAAAAAAGACTTCACTGTGTCTATTCATTGTACTAGGTACTGGGTTATGTAAGGATGTTTTTATAGTATATATTATACACTGAATATATGGTTCTTTCTCTCTCCCTGGTGTCTTCTGGATTATGTTTTTTCACCCTTCTGTTTATAGGCTATATGCTCTATTTTTTTTTAAATGTTCTAATCCTTACATTTTTGTTTCAACCTAATGAAATTGTAAGAAAAAAATATTGATTCTTCTCACAGACAAGGAATGTTAAACTACTGTTTCCACAATCACACCCTCTTAGGTACAATTGTTAATATTCAGAATTGTGACCCCATCCTTTTAATTGAAAAAGTTTATTTTTTATAGTTAATAGATAAAAATAAGCATAGTATCTGTGTGTCTCATGCTTAGTTACTCTGCTGTACCTGATAACCTTTGGGATACTGTTTCTCAAAATGTTTGGTTATCTTTTTTTATAAGCTCACATTGGATCACCTTCAGACACCGAATCAAAACTGTTCCCAGAAATGATGCATACACAGCCGTGGGTGTTTCTCTCCGAATATCACTCTAAATTCTAGATTTAGAATGTCTCTGATGGAGAAGAAAATGTAAACTGGAATTCCACATCCCTAAAAGAGCAGGCCCAGGATGATAGGTCCTTAGGAAGAAATTATTATTATTTTCATTTTTCCCATTGCAGTTTTCTTTGTATCTTTTGCCATAGGCAGATTTTCCTGAACCTGGCCTTTGGGTGACAATGTGACATTTGAAGGTGGTGGTGCAAGGAGTCTTAGAGCTCCCCTACTTTGTGTATCTCTAAGGCCTACCAGGCTTTGAGACTTAACAGGTCTCCACAGGTCCAAGCACGTGTGTGCACCTGCATTTACACGTGTACCTGTGCCACAACATCAGAAAAACAAAGCAAAGATAGTAAGACACATTGAAGTTCAAGAAGACTAAACAGGCAAAAATTCCCTAGCGGAGAGGACCAACACCCTTTCTCTGAAACAGGGAGACCAAGAAATGGCATGTCACGTGCTTCAGAGTTCATTTCCCAGACATGGAACACTGATGCGTACAGATTATCACCATTTTCCCAGGTCCAGCAGAAGTGAGTGTGGAGTCTAATGAAAGATTTGCTTGCCTTGATGAGTTGAGGCAATGGGAGGAAGTACAGCAGTGACCAGCCAAGCCTTGAGATCCAGTGTTACTGGTCCCTCCTCTGCCCTCCACAGGCCAATCACCATCTCTGCCTCGAAGGGCTAATTGGCACTCACCTATGTATTCTGGGAAAATCAATCTATGTGAGTGGCTCTCTATGGATTGAACAGCAGCTACCTAAGGACTGTTAACATTTTCCCTATTTCAGTTTTTAGGTTCCCAGGGCGTATTGGAAACCACAAGGTGACTCAAGCTTTATTGTGATGGGTATGATAGTGGCTCTGCTCCTCGAGGCCAAAGTCTTGATTTTTAAAGTACATCATTTAAGTTTGACAGCTAGATCTTGTTGGACTTTCAGAAAAACAAGTAAAAGCCTACCCAGGAGAAATTCATTCTTAAAATGAATTACTCTCAAATTTCTCTGCCTCAAACTCAGTCATATGTAAGAACACTCACCATTTCTAAGGAAAATGTGACCTAATCGGAGAACTTGCCACTAGAGTGGAATGTTAAGATTGAAAAATACATTTTATCTAAAAAAAAAAAAAAAAAAAAGAATTATCACAAAGTAATCTCCTATGTGTGTTTTCCACTGTCATGGACGTAGAGAGATGGCTGTGTTGCCCTGGTCATCGGTATTGCTGGCATCTAGGTGGGATGTGTTTCTCTGACCACTGTCGAGGTTTAGAGATGGTGGAGTACCAGAGACAATGTCTGGCCATTGGTGACAAGAATTCAGATGCTCCCAGCCATGGCACAGGGCATGCAGACAAGTGCAGACAGAATATGTGATCTCAGTCATCGATGGGCCTCAGGATGTGCACAGGTCCTCGAGAAGACCAAGTACATCCTACAAAGGGCTCTGAGTTTTCAGGAGACATCTGGACTTGCATTTAAACAGAGACAGAAGGTAATATCTTTTACCTAGTACACAAAACAAATATAGTCAAATTAAAGTGAAGATTAAAAAAATCACAAATAGTATCTGTTTATAAAACATATCTCATGTGATATTTGGTGCATTTTATATTATAAAAACATTCTTTATCTGCAATCAAAAATTTAACTGGATATTCTGTATTTTCCTTTGCCAAGTCTGGTGCCCTGAAGTGAAACAAAACAAAACAAGATGCCAACCAACCCTTATGTTGGAATGATTCTGTTTAGTAAAGAAATTTCCATATACTTCTTATATAAATAGATACACACAGTCTTGGGTGTTTTGCCTGCATATATGTCTGTGTACCACATGCATGGTTGGTGCCTGTGGATCTGCTGGAGTACCATGTGATAACTGAACCCCAGCTCTCTGGAAGAGCAGCTAGTGGTCTTAATTCTGAACCATCTCTCAAACTGCTCCCTTACCCACAGATTTTTTTTTATCTTTTTAAATGAAAAATATATGTATACAAACCAGTTCCCATTTGTATACTTTTATGCTATTACTACTTCTGATATTTTTTATCAAAAGGAGTTTAAAGGAAGTAACGAATGCAATGTGAGACATTGACAGATAGGACCTATGAAACTTAAAAACTTCTGTACAACAACAGAAGCAGTTGAAGAGACAGCCTAGAGAGAGGGAGAAAAATCTTTGCTAGTTATATATCTGATAAGGAATTAATTTCTAGAATATACAAAGAACTAAAACAAAAAACTAAATAATAAATAAATTAGCTAATGAAATGAGCAGACCATTCTCCAACGGTGGACTACAAGTGGCCAATAAGTATAACAGGAAAATGTCCAGCCTCACTAGGCCATCAGAGAAATGCAAATTGAAACTACATTAGAACTCCATTTTAACCCCCAATCAAAATGATGTTCATCAAGAAAACAAATAACAACAAATGATGGTGAGGATATGGACAAGAGTTTTCCTTGTACACTTCTGGTGGAAATGCAACCCAGTTCAACCACTATGGACTCACTGTGGAGGCTTCTCAAAGCACTACAAATAGTTCTGTAGGACCCAGCTGCACGGCCCCTGGGCATTTATCTGAAGGATTCCAAATGGGCACATCACAGAGAGACTCACATTGATGTTTATTGCAGGACTCTTCACAATCATGGAACTAACCCAGCTGCCTAACAACAGAGGAATAGACCAAAAAGAGGTATTCTACGCAGTGGAATCCTAAGTGTCCATAAAAAAATGGCCAAGCTGGAAATCATCACACTAAGGGAATTGAGCCAGGCTCCTAAAGACAGATCTACATTTTCTCTCACTTGTGCTTTCTAGATTATGCATGTATGTGCTCATGTTTTTAAGGTTGCTTTTAAGATTTATTTACTTTTAGTTTGTGGATATAAGTCTTTTGCCTGCAAGCATGTCTGGGCACCTAATGGATTCAAATGTATTCAAAGGTCAGGAGAGGACATTGGCTCTCCTGGAACTGAAGTTACAGACTGTAGTGAGCCATCACACAGGTGCTGGAAACTGAATTTAAGTCTTCGGTAAAAGCAGCAGTGCTTTTCATTGCTAAGCCGTCTCTCCAGCCGTGATACATACAATTATGTATGGTTACATGACATAAAAGTAGAACAAAACTTCAGCTAATGGGACTAATGGGAAGTGGAGAGGGGACCTGGGTTAGAGGGTGTAGAGGCTTGAAAAAGAATGGCCCCCATAGGCTTATGTATTTGAGAACTTAGTCACTAGATCTTGACACTATTTAAAGGGTTACAATTTCTGTCTCTGTCTGTCTCTGTCTGTCTCTGTCTCTGTCTCTGTCTCTGTCTCTGTCTCTCTCTCTCTCTCTCTCTCTCACACACACACACACACACACACACACACACACACACGCACACACACACTACCCATCAGGTTATAGCTCTCAGTTATACTGCTCTAGCACCATGCATGCCACCATGCCTCCCTCTATGATGATAATGCACCACACCTCTGACACTGTAAGCAAGGCCCCCATTAAACGCTTTCTTTTATAATAGTTTCCTTAGTCCTTGGTCATGGTGTCTCTTCTCAGCAGTAGAAGAGTGACTAAGACAGAATATAGAAAGTAGTGTGCTCAATATATAATATATCCTTGCACAAAACCTCAAAATGAATTTATTAAAAATGAAAATATATGAGCAATGGGGGTCTCCACTCATAGGACTGGTGTCGACTCTGAGTTTGACTATGGTGTTCAACTGGTGTCAGTTTGATTCCCTCTTGTTTAGTTCATACAGCTACCAAGCAAAAACGAAGCCTTGGGAGCCCACTGAAAGTGGAAACTACTAGGGAAGGCATTGGATTGTGGGTTCACAAACACAGCCAGGGTTACATTGTAGCCTGGGCTAGGAGTCAGTTTGTATTTTGCTAATCGACAGAGTCCCAGGAACCAAATGTTTTCAGATGAGTCTAAAAACTCGGACATTGACCACAGTTTTAAAACTCTGTGGTCTATTCTGAGATTTAAATTGTGTCCCTCAAATACTGAGAATTTTGCTGTACATAAAAACCACCCAAGAAAGCTGTACTTAAATCATTGGGTTGCTAGCAATCTTGTATGTTTGGCCCAGTCTCTATGGTGACACACAGCCATGAATTTAACCCCCAAATGTCTCCACAGTTTCTACACTACTTATTCCACTTGCTAACACATTTTCGTCTTTGACTCCTCCTCCCTTGGTACCTCAAAATAGTCAACCATGCAAACCACTTGCTCCCTCTGATCTATTTTTAGAGTGGCCTTCCTTTGGGCAGGGCCAATAGAACAAGACAGGTGCAAGAGTTGCTGTTTAGTGCATCTGTAGTTGGAAAATAAAAACAAAACATACAAACAAACAAAAATTATATTTAAGAGGTGCAGAGACCAGCTCAGAACTGCTCTTACTCATCTCTTAGCAGGTGACCTCAGAAGGCACCAAGAGGGGCTGTATTTAGAGATCATTCCAATGACAATAAAATGAAGAATTCATTTCTTCATTGTCCTGATTTTCCTCACAGAGAATTCAAGTGCTCGTTGAATTCTTAAGGAGTTAGCAGGGTCAGACAGAGCGACAGGAAATAAAACCTTAATGTCTTTCTATTTTATTTACTGTTTTATGCCATAGTAGTATTTTAACGAACTTTCACCTCATCCCGCCAACGACCTGTTGAAGTACTCTGGTAGGAAAACAGGACAAGAAGAGAAATAGTTGCCAAGGCGCTCAGGGGTATCCAAAAATCAAAACAGTTTATTTCTTCTTTTCTAGTTGGAGGCTCGGTGGGTTAAACTTAAACACCAGTTAGATAGAAGTTTGCGGAGGAGAATGGGAGACGACATGTGCTTCCCTTGTGTGAACTCAGTAATCTAGTCTCATAGTAGAAACCACAGTGTAGCCACAGCAGACCACCTGTGTCTGGGTAACAACTCCCCCCCACCCCGCACACCCCAGCTTGAGTTTCTAAGATGCAGAATAGAAGTGGGGGCTGGTCTGGAGTCAGGAAGACAAACCTTCACTGGGTCTTGCTTTATAAGCGATAGGAACGTCTTGTCAAAGTCCATCATACTAAGCTAATTTTTAACCTCAGCTTAAAATTCTTTAAGCTCATCACATTTCTCCCCATGAGTAACTCAAGCATTGAGAATCTGTTTTACATAATGTGACCTGAGATTATATTAAAATACCTTAGATTCACCCGTCAGTGAAGTTGGGGCTGGCTTTTCAAATGCTGAACTCATATGCTGTGGGTGGCCTTAAGCTGATTACGATTTCAGTTTGGAGCAGTAAGCGAAAGGCCCAGGTGGTCTTCCCTGAAGTGCACGATGGTACCAGGATGCACAGGTCAAGTTCAGTGCATCTTTCCCAAGTTTATCGCTAATTCCTAACTTCACACCTTCATCTTGATGTGCTCTGAAGCTAGGCAGGAATCACTGAAAACACTGTCAGGGATGTGGTCTTGTTAGTTTCTCTGCGTGTGTCAGGCAGAGTGAAAAATCTCACTTTCTACTCACTGTCCTCCTCTCCAGAGCCACCATCTGTTCTAGGTTATATCACCCATTCAGGAATACCTGTAGTGAATATTTTTAGACAATGCTTGTCATGCACTATAAGTAGGGATGACCAGAAGAGAAATTAAAGACAGTTTACTAAGCTGGGAGTGATAGCCCAGGTCCACGATCAGAGCACGCAGAAGGCTGAGCAAAGAGGGTCAGGCCTTGGCTACATAGCAAGATCAGCCAACCTGGGCTACATAAAAAGACATTGTGTCAAAAGCTTAAAATTTATTGACTGATGTTTACATCCTTCCCCTACTCTGAACAATACTGTACAGAAATGTAATAATTACTTATATTGTTGAAAAACAGTAGTGTTGATTATATTAGTGTTGCTTAAGTAAATCTATAATGTCAGTTTTTTATCACTCTTTTAGCTACCTTAAAGTCTTCATAGCTAATACCACATTTCTCATGAAATGTTGATGAAGCAACATCTGGGGACAAGCAACCGGGAGTACAGTGTGAATAGAGCATGACCTTTCCCCCATTGGATTCACAAAGCGGCCCAAAGAATAGAAACTGGATAGAATTATAAGTAGGATGAAGTACTGAAGGAGAGAAGCAGATAATAACTGACATGGGAGTTATTCAAAGGACCAATGACTACACCTGGGAGTGGAGGGGGTGGTGTCTTCGAGGTATCCAAACAAGCGCTTGATAGTGGGGACGATCTGGTGTGTACAGAGAGGGGGCCTGGTAGGGAGACTTTCAGAAGCATGGGACCAGAGAATCGCATGGATGTGTTCAGGACACAGGAAGAGAGATCTTGGTTTCACCAAGATGAGGGCACTTCTATCAAGAGGAGATAAAGAGTTAGATCCTGCTCGTTCACAGGCTGTAAGCCCAAGTATTATTACATGAGAAAACTGATTTGTGTATCCTCCAAAGCGCCTGATGGGTTGATACTATCATTACCTCCAGTTCATAAACAAGGAAACAAGCATAAAAGTTAACTTATCCTGCTTCCTACTTAGATTCCTATTGGAAGCAGGCAGGGCACATGTTCCTGAGTCTTTGAGGTAACTTAGCACTGTCCGTAAACCCTGTTGAGTCCTCTGATGCTAGATATTAACAAGGCTATGTCTGTTTTAGTATGTTTGCTGGTAGCTCGGGTCATTCCTCGCACTGCAACGTGCACGGAAACACACTTAAACAACACTTGAGAGTCAGATTTGCAAGTCTGGAAGCTAATAATGCATCATATCACATGAGGATATTACATGACTGTATCGCTTGCAGGCATAAGCATCACCGTGTCCAAATTGCAATGTTGCAAAATCACATTGCTTAACACGGTTGCCTAGACAGTGATTTGTGACTCCCAAACAGATCTGTAAACAGCAAGATCTCTAGAGGCATCTTGTTTAATTGATTCATTTAATTAAATAATATTTTCATACTCCTCTCCAACAGTTTTGTTAGTATGTCTTAAGTGTATAGAGTAAAGAGTTTCGTTTCCTTTCATTTCATCAACATAATATGCTTTTTGATCACTTTCACCTCCTCTTTTAACCCTTTCTTCTTCTGCATTCCAGTCTTAGTCAATGTTCTATTGCTGTGAAGAGTGACCAGATCTTATAAAGGGAAGCATTTAAATGGGGCTGGCTTACAATTTTAGAGGTTTAGTCCATTATCATCATAGTGGGAAGCATGGCAGCACATAGCAGACATGTTGCTAGAGACAAGCTAAGAGTTCTATACCCAGATCTTCAGGCCAGAGGAAAAGAGAGCCACTGAGCCTGGCTTGGGCTTTTGAAACCTCAAAGCCCACCCCTCAGTGACACACTTTCTCCAACAAGGTTCCACCTCTTAAGCCTTTCAAATACTGCCACTCCCTAAGCACTTATATTTATGAACTTATGGGAGTCATTCTCATTCAAACCACCACAATCTCCAGTAGACAGATAGATCCCTTTCACATCTGTCTATCCTTTATTTCCCCTTCCTCTTATGTAAAGCATGTATTACTTGTCTTTGTGTGACTAGCTCATTTCACTTCCCATGATGATTTCCATTGCCAGTGTTTGGGCTGATGTGGCAGAGAATCCAGAGTGTTAGGTGCTCCTGCTGTGAAATAAATGACTTGGCTCAGGGCATGTAAGGAGAAAACAAAATTCCAAAAAAAAAAAAAAAAAAAAATGCAGAGCATTTCAATAAAGGGAGAAGGGTCAGATTCCAGAGGATAAGTTCAGCAACATTCTTAATAATTTATTTATTTTTTTTTAGGTACATTAGTGTCTCACTTGTATGCACGTCTATATGAAGGTGTTGGATCCCCTGGAACAGGTGTTACAGATAGTAGTGAGCTGCCATGTGGGTGCTGGGAATTATGTTAGGCCCAGATCGTGACCCCATAGGCCCCACAGACCACAGAGACCACCAGGAGTCCAATTTGTATGCAAAAGCAAAGAGTCTCTATTCAAGCTCAAGCTTGGACCCTTCAACCTCTCCAACACATTAGAAGGTGTGGAAAGGTCCTGAGCTGGTGCAAGCCTTGCCTATTTATCATGGTAGCAGGCTGAAGGACTTTCCAATTTGGCAGTTACATAAGTGGTTAACATTTGCTTGGTGCACTTCTATTGGCTAGTAATGATTTCAGCTCAGTATGAACAATGGTTGCTAGCTTAGTCAATCTACTTTAGATATTAAGTACTTTCCCCTTAAGAACTGATTG
>JADRCD010212692.1:0-16143 GCA_019843815.1 Montemys delectorum
ACTTATTAAAAACAATCTTTGTCTTCCAGTTCTCAATTCCCCACCCCCTGATCTGTGGGATACAGGGTAGAAGATGTAGCTCCTGTCCTGAAGGAACCTATATTTTAGTTAGGAAAAATGACTTAACCATACAATGACTCAGTGCTTATCCCAAGGCTGTTTAATATCCCGCATCAAATGATGAGGATGATACAATTCATCCACTGAATTCTCAGAGGGGGAGACATTTCCATTAGTCTGGGCTGGGGTGGTTTCTTGGCAGACAACCTTCATAAAAGAATGGAGAGAAGAAAATGACTTGAGAAACTGCCACTGGCAACACCAGGATTGCAGAGCTTTTGCAAATGCTGAACTAAATATACTTAATCTGCATTTGGACCATGTCTGGCCCTGAGGAGGTGTTTTCAAATAATTCCATTGACTTAAATGTCATTTGGAGACCAGGGTTATCTCATGATAGTGGGCAGATTGAACCATACTATAGTTTTTCTAAGTACTAAGCCAGGGCAGTTAGCTCAGCTCTAGCAGTGAATAGGGCACTGGGTTTCCACTCACACAAGAGAAGATTCACATCGATTGAGTTTTTGTAGACAGCAGAGCTCTTAAGCTTCAAATCCTGACCTAATGTGAGTGTGCATTCCTGAACGTAGGGCCCACAAAAATGATTGGCAACCAGTAAAATGTCTCTGAACATGGAATGATGAAAATTAATTTAAAAACAAATGCTTAAAAGATATGAGAGGTCTCTATCAGCATTTGTTCACTTTGGGTCAAGAGATGTCACCAAGGCTTGGATCTGAGCACAGAGAATGGTCACTTTGCATGGTGCATTAGTGCATGGCCTCATGCCACACAAAACCAATGAATGCGATCAGAAACAGCATGGCTCAGAGTCTAGCCTGCTGCACGCTAGGAACTGTCATGCTCTTACTGGGTAGACAATGTTTTCAGTCGTATAGAAGCCAATAGTTTAATTGCAAAACTAGAGACTTTTGATGTTTTCCTGCCAACATTCTTCAACGTGTATCACATTACTATGTGATTAGATAGTATTATGTTCAAATGTTTGATTTTTTTAAAAAATGCAGTGAAAGTTACTGATTTGAGTGTCATAATAAAATAAACCACTTTTGAATTTTGGCTTGGTATTAAAAAAGAATTTTCTATCATTTCTGAAATGGCCCAATCATTTTTCTGCCATTTTGTACTACATATTTATATGAAAAAGTGTTATCTTTGTGTCTCTCTACCACAGCTCGTTTCTAGGCATCCCTTCCACTGTGATTATAAAATCAAAACATTGATCAACTCTGAAAGATGTTGAAGATGTCTTGCATCATATGCTATCAAATATTCAGCCAGTCTTTCATTCTTTATGTAAAACTAAACATGCTTATCCATTTCATTAGTATATAAGAATCTCTTCATCTTCCAAAATTGGTAAGATTGTATGAATAGAGAGAATTCTTTTAGAAATCAATTTCTTTAATATCTAATTTCACATAAATATTTTGGATTTGGATTTGTAACCTATATGTCTAGGTTATGTGAAAGTTTCTGGGGTTAAAATGTATTGTACCTATTGTATTGTATTGATAAATAGATGGGCGGTTTTTGTCATATTTGTTGTATTCTACTGATACATAGAATGAAGTTTTGCCTCTACCTTTTTCTAGGGCTTCAGAGATTGGCACCTTTTAATGGATATGATGTTTGTTAAAGTAAAGTTGACAGAAAAGGGCGTATGGTGATATTACGTAAAGCAGAAGAAAAGAAAGGAGAAACTGTGGTATGCAGAATACAAGCCTCAAAGACATCCAGGTCCAATCTTTGCAATGGGAATAAACTAGACCATATGAAGAAGAGATGCTGAGACTACAGAGAGATTAGAGCTGCCCACAAACTGGTTTTTAGATGAGGTTATGCAGTGAACTCATTTTGGGTAAGACTCCTTTACAGGGAAAGTGGGAAGCACAGAGAAAATGTGAGAAAGCATGGAAAGCAACCAAGGAATCATGGGAAGAAAGGAGAGGATTCAGAAGTGGTTTAAGAAGGGCTGTTGCTCTTTGGTAGCAGCAGGGAGCAGCCATCATTGACCACAAAAGCTGAAGCTTCAGTCCCAGCTCTGTTAAGGATCATACAAATGAGTTGAGCAAAGAGGAGAAATGGCTCCTAAAACTTAACTTTCTATTCTTTTTCAGACTTCAAAACATTTGAAAGACAAAATTGGAACCTCAAGTACTCATGGTTTGGGATATTCTTCTGAACTGAATTGGCATTCATGAGCAGCTAGTTATAAGGTATTTAGCTTGGGTCTTATGTATATTATTCTGTTCAAGTCTTACAGTAACTTCCTAAGGTGACTATTGTTATCCTTATGTGGCAAATTAGTAGAAAAGGGCTCTAAGCTGCGGGATGACTTGTCAGAGTTCACACAGCTCGATGAGTTCTTCAGATTCAAGTCTGTAGCTGTGTCATTCAAACACTCAATCTTCCTTTTAGGCCAAGCTCTTGTGCCCCATTGTATAGTGCAATGAAGTGTAGACACAGTGGAATGGATGCCTGGAAAGGAGCTGTGACAGAGAGACACAAAGTGAAAAGTTCCTGATGGGATGTGGTTATTGATATGGACAAAAAGGGAAGGAAATGGGTGGTTTTAAAAGCAATAATGATGCTCTGTGCAGTGGTAAACAATGGAGACACAAGAAGACAGGCTAACCACTGCATTAAGGTCTCTCTCCCATTTCATGTTGCCATAGATGCTACAGTGTCACCATAGATGTACCGGAGCCTTCTAGGAACCAAGTGGCTCAAGATGCTGGTGGTTACCAATACGTCTGTCTTGTGGGAGAGGTAGCACAAAACCATAGTAGCCAGTCCTTGCAATACCTTTGATTATTATTGTTTGTTTTGAATCATGTATATGTAAATGTGTCTGTTTGTATGTGTGCATTTGAGTGCAGGTACTTATGCACTCCAGGAGAAGGCACTAGATCCCTCAAAAGCAGAAGCTGTAGACAGCTGTGAGTTACCCAGATGCTTGGAACGGAACTCGAATCATCTATAAGAGCAGTATAAGCTTGTAAGAGCTGAGCTGTGTCTCTAGTCCCACCTTTGATTATTTGTAAACAGTTCACTCACCCCCACCATTGCTTATCTGATGCCTGCAGATACAGATGAGAGTCATCTCTCCTTTCAAATATTAGGTTATAGGTAGCTCCTATTAAAGACTGAATACTTTGGGAGGAGACCCAAATTTGAGAATATGCACTTCTTTTTTTCTACTTAGTAGGTAAGATTTTCTAGTTCCTTACCAATAAGTGAAGGAACAAAATTACTTTAATTTGAAAGCACACTTCAGTATCAAAGGCTGCCATTTATCCATTCTTATTTCAGTTGAAGTGATTAATATTCAAGTTGGCACTATATGAAGGATTAAGCTTACTGTGTATTCTCCAGCTATTTATGCTAATTGTAGTCTCATTTGTATTGAAAGATTCATGAAAGTATCAAGAGACACTTTATATTGAATTAAAAACTATTACACTGGGTGTTTTAAGCCTCAGAAAAGAACAATTATTAAAATATATTACTCAATTAAACAAAGGGATCTGTATCTCTCACCAGAAGTTGGACATACAGGCCAAACTATTAGCAGTTTAGATGGGTACATTAAATCTCACTGCCTGGCATCCTGTGTTCATGTGAAGCTGGACAACGGTCACACAGGAGATAAACTGTCAGCAAGGGTGGAGAAAATTCAGGCTTGTTGTGCCTCAGTATCCATTGTGATGTGACAGTCACCTGTCCTCCAAGGCTTCACATTCCAAGGGAGCACTTGGTCCCCAGTTGGTGGTGCTGTTTTAGAAGGATGTAGAACCTTTAAGAGGCGGAGCCCTGGTGGAAGAATAAGGCAACTGCACCTGGTCTTGCTCGTTAGCCTGGCCTCACACCCTGTATGTTCTGATTCTAGACTGCCCATGCAATGTGACCAGTGCTTTCATGTTTGTGGCCTTGCTTTTCCTTCCTTCATAAACTATAAACCTAAATAAATCCTCCTACCTAAATTGCCCGTTGTCAGACATTTACTCATAACAGTGAGAACAGAAACTAATACAGTACCCTGCAGAGAAAACCAATCTGGTCTAGAAGTTGCCTCCTGGAGAGTGAACTTCTTCCTGAACTGGTCAGTGAACCTCCAAACCACATCTATTCAACTAAAAGCCATGTGTTATTTGCTTTGAGAAGAAAATGGCCCACCAAAGGAGGGACACAGGAAGGGAGACCTGAGGGAAAAGGTGGCAGCTGACCTCAGCTCTCCTTGATAAAGCATCCTCTCCTCTGAGAGGCGTGAGCCAATAGCATCCCGTCTCTAAATGCTCAGCTCAGTCTTTGATGTAGGCCTCTGCCAAACCGTTCCCTGGTGTGGCAGGTTGTGAATCCACCTGAGTTCCTAGTTTTGCTGAAAAGTTCTTGGGCTAAAGCATCTAGCAAGTCCAAAGTCCACTGGCAAGTCCAGAGCTGCTTGGCATGGAGTTTTGGCCTCTTCTTTCTGAGGGTCTTAGATGTAAGCTGCCTGCTGCTTCTCTGATTTCTGGCTAGGGCTTTGTAGAGAAAAACCTTACATAAGAATGGAAAATAGCTGGGAGGAAGGAAAAATAGATTGCATTATTTTCAAAACCTCTAAGCAAAAATTTTGTTTGCTGTCTAAATAAAGCGGCCTGCGCTATGGCACCAGGAAACTTGGCATGTAGGAAGCAAGGGCGTGAAAGCCAACAGCCACTGCCTGGGGAGACTGGCGAGTCTGAGGCACGATGATCCTCAGGCCGAAGTGTCTGGCATGCTGTAGTAGATCCTCAGTAAACACGAAACAAAACCTGGGTATTAACCCAGTCTCTAGGGGAACTCGGCCCTGGCCAGGGAGGGGTTTGCTTCAGTATTTGGCTTATCTATCTGAAAAGCTTTCAACAAGAGAACAGAGGAGAACTTGGTGGGATCAGTGCTGGCCCACTCTCTCATCATGCTTAGAATTGTAGCTTCTTTCTCTCTCCGCTTGGCTTGTTCCATAGCTGTGGAACACTCATGGGGGCTCTGGTAGATATTTCAAGCCACAGATCTCTGTTCTTAGGATCTCTGAGTTCGTGACTCAGATATCTTGATGAGGAGCATAATGACTAAGACTTGGGCTCAGAGGGTCACAGCAGGAAGCGAGCACTTAGAATCAGTTGGGCTTACAAAGCATACGTGCATGAAGAGCAAGAGTCAGTGTAATGCTGATACATTCCATGGATCAGCTGTGGGATCTGGGGACTTCAGAGCCGGAAGTGAGAATACGCAAAGGTAAACACCCCGAACAGGGACGACTGTGGAGCTTCGGCCTTTCTAAAAGGGTTATTTGATATCGCTACCTCTGCCTTATATTCCTGTCTATGTTAGCCTTGTCCTCTCTCTCCTGAGTATAGAACTGCTTCCTTGAAACTGATTTTCCCACCAAGGCTTACATACAATTTAAGCTATCCCACTAGGAGCTATAAAAAGAAAAGATGGAGGTGGGGAATGAGGAAGGCTGTCTCCCCATCTTCCTTTGCTATACTATCTTCTCCTTCTCACACCAGCCATGTATTTTGAGCAGTGCCCTTGGCTATGCCAACTCCCGCATCACACAAAACTATTCTTGCTAAGGTCAATGGTAATCTCCATATGTTACTTCATATTGTTTCTCTCTCCTTGTGCAGTCAGCATGGGCCCTGTTCCTTCTCCCTGTGTGGTGATTTTAAAACTTCAACTATTAATTGTATTCCTGATGAGGAGGCTTGGGCTCATATGTCTTCCTTTTGAATCTCAATGCTCTTGTGTGTCCTTCCACCAAGAGACTACTAGTGACTCCTTTTACCAATAGACTACTATGGCAACTCTGAGGATGTGTATTTGGGGGGATGCTTCCTTTATGGAAAATGACTCAACATTTCACTTTAATTCCCTTGAGTCTCCATGTGGAGAGCCCCTGTGTATACACTCTCGTTGACAGCCTCAGTTGAGCTTCAAGCTGTAGTCAGTAGCTATCTTGAATGGTCAGTCTTTAAATGGCGGTAACCTTGGCTGACACCTGATTGTGAGTATAAGGGAGACCTCTAGTGAGGCCTGAAATTTCCCAACCTGTAAAGTCATGAACGAAGCAAAATGGTTGCTTTAAGCTCTCACAATATTGCTCCGTTAATTATGCAGAAAAGGGAATTGAAATATGCTGTTTGACATAACAAATTCTCTTGTTTTGAACCCAAAATGTCACCACACAGCAGCTTTTCCCATGGTGATGCAGATAGTGCAGAATCGGTCATAGAGGCGGGTACTTCCTTCTGTCCTCTAGCTCCTCGGCCTACACAGAGCCTCAGCAGCACACCACTGCCCTTCTGCGATTCATTGGTGGTATTTCATTCCCTTCCTTATCAAGCTCCCAAGTGTGCTGCTCACACTCCTTCCTTTGCTGAGCTCCCTCTGAGCTTCCTCTCATCCTCTTGGCTGGAGATCATGTCTTATACAACAACATGTCTTCAGAGGGACCTTCCCTGAGACTAGGCTCATTGGTCTGTGTTCTCCTGGCATGTTTGGCGCCACTTTAGTCCACAGTTGGTGGTGTCCTTTTAAAGCTTTCACTTCAAAACTAAGGGCTAGCTTCACTGCTGTGTATCATTGTGGCAGAAGGAATGGGATCTGAATGCTGTCACGATTTCCCTGCAACACCACACAATGCCTGACCCAGACAGGGTGTACACTCATTTATTATTAATTTA
The DNA here is from genome assembly GCA_019843815.1 of Montemys delectorum. Taxonomy (NCBI): domain Eukaryota; kingdom Metazoa; phylum Chordata; class Mammalia; order Rodentia; family Muridae; genus Montemys; species Montemys delectorum. The sequence continues at coordinate 6,792 of JADRCD010212692.1, forward strand.
GCCTACCCTCAAGTACAATCTCCATTCATTTACCCAACTAGCATTAATGATGGTAAAGGCCAATGATATTCATTAACCTCATTAAGTAGCAAGCCCAAGCTAGACATATAAATATCATTTCACTAGCGCCTCATGATAAGACTCTGAAGAGGAAAATACCACTTATAGAGGGGGATCTCAGGTAAAGAGACAGCAAGCACATTTTCTGAGGCTATGCAGAGATTAAGGCCAGAACAAACAGGTGAACCCAGCGATGATCCAGTGATACACACGCCACATACTTCAGCACAGTTCTCATAAGGAGTAGTGAGAGAGTGTGGCATCTTGCTAGACAAATATTAGTCTTCCATCAGTACCTATTCTTTTGCCTCTACTGCCTGGCAGCAAGCAAAGTGCGTCCCTTGGCTGCTGTCCCCACTGCTCCATGAATGAGTTTAAAGATGAGAGACCCAGAAGAGCAAGAATGCCCTGTGCCCCCACTTCGTTCTAACACAGGTCACAGGATACTAGAACATCCTTTTATTTGCCACTTGGGCTTCCTGGTGATGCCTGTCAATATGAGGGCAGGATGTGCTACACATTAATGTTTGGGGGAGTCATTGAAACAAAGGATCTATCTGTTGCCAACTGTGTGTCGTCACTACTTAAGAAGCACAGTGACGGCCACATCTGATTGGTCAGCCAGGCTGCCAAGGCCAGCTCAAGCAGAACTATAGTAGCCTTGGCTGCCTGGTAAGCAGGTGGAATGAGGAAGCTTATTGCTTTCAGGTTTAGAGTGCAGGAACTAATCTTTGTTGTCACCCCCCACTGTTCAGGGTTGAGCAGGCTGACAACTTATTACGGTTGCACTAGCATTTCTTTGTTACTGTAAGATGTGTGTCAGTGATGGCCTCCTAGATCTAAAGGGATCAGTAGTGAGCAAAGATGGGCAAGGCTGAGGCGTGGCCCCTGACTTTGAAGCTGGCTCTGAGGTTTAATACCTGCAGTCTGACCTGGTTTCCTAAGTAGATTGAGGGCACACTGATTCAGAGAAACCCGTTTGAACAAACGGAAGACAGGGGATGTCCTCACGTGAATGCAGTGTCCGCACAGTCTTACACATGGACTCACTGAACTATTCCCTTTTGGTTGGAAAACTCATTTCTTTATGGCTTCAGGGCTGCATCCTGTTCAGAAGGAGTCAGCTGTTTCATTACATACTTACCTGCTATGCAGGCAACTCTAAAAAGATCATTCATATGCAAATTGCATAATTTAAGTCCCAAACAAGGAAACTTCTTGAGGGTAAAAGAAAACATTAAAATAATAAATGGGAGGATATTTGTAACAATTATTAATTCAGAAAGCTCTGGGCAAACTAGAACATATTACTTAAAGTTAGGTGTCAATGAACGTACTGATGCATCCTTCTATAACGAGGAAGGGGGAGCCAGCTCACAGCCCCCAAATGTAAACACTGTAGGGGCACAAGTCAGGTGCTCTTTCTTTGGTTCGCCTCACTAGAGTCCTATTTGCCTCTATAATCCTCTATTGCAATCTTAACTTGAGTCTAGGGACAGCACACGCCCCCGAAACACACAGGAAGGCATAAATTATGGCACTTAGGATTTTGCTGCTGCTCTTCAGTAGGTCAGTAGTCTTCCAAATGTGCATCACGGACAACTGCAGTGCTTTCCCAGCACCCAAGGAGGAGAAAGGACAGTGCGTAGGAGCTAGCATTTGAGCAAAGCACAGCTCATCACTGGCCAAGATGCCAGCATGAGAGAGAGTTGGATAAGGAAGAGAGGCTGGAGGCAGTAAAAAGACTTACAATTCCCCTCAAAATGGCCCCTATCTGGATTTCTCCTCTTCCTAGCTCTTCCTACTCAGGTTGCCGGACTACAGAGCTGGTGATGCCGCCCTTCACATTAAGGTTAAAGTGGAGGATGCTAGAGATAAATAGGGCTCCGGTGAGCAAAGCCTGGGGCGAAGGACCCAAAGGCGTGAAGATGGGTCTGTGAATGGTATAGAGATGGAGCTGGGGATTTTTGTAGGACCTCTGACAGAGACGTGGCATTGTTCTCGAAGAGCTTTGGAAGTACACACTCCTGAAACACATGGGAAGTAAGTCCATTTTAGAGCCACAGTGCTTAGATGAGGTTTAAAGTGTTCTCTATAAGCATAAGATGATATTAATAACAATAATAATCAGCATTTGTGGAGTACTTATCTGGCAGGCACTATTCAAAACATTCAAAATGTATTTTCTCATTTAGACAGAATATTAGAATTCAAAGGAAATGAAGTGAATTTAAATAAATTAAAATTGAAAGTATAATTGCCATCGCAAAATTTGAATCCACACTTGAGATTCCAAAGGGCTAATATGAAACCTTGGGGGGAAATTAAATCTTTGTCACACCAGAGAGTATCATTTTAAAAGATGCATGCAACAAATCAAAAAGCTCACAATTCTTAAGAATTGTGATGTCAAAAGGCATAAAGCAAAAGCTAATTAAGTTACAGGGAGGAAATGATGAGGGGAAGGCAGCAGTCACCTTGTGTGTTTCCTTGCACCTGATGACCAAAGGCCTACAGCCTGAGTTCAGTTCCTAGCGCCTCCACTAGGAAGGTCTGAGATGGTCACAGTGGTTTGAAGCTCAAGCTACTGGGGGTGGGGGGTAGGACACACCTTTTTCTGAAACTGAGAGCTGCTTCACTCACATGGTGCATGCTCACACATATACATAAACATAAAAAAACTAAAAAAATCTAAAACCAAGATAATTTAAATAAATTTAAATACTGGATTGTAGAACAAAAGTAAATGGATAGATATTTGAAAAATAAAATTTAAGGTGAATTTGATGATTATACACTTAACTTTATAAAAAATAATTCTTTAAACTTTAGGTTCTAACTAAGCATTTATAGTGTTAGCATTTATTTCAGGTCACAAAGCAAATCTGCAATTGAGTAGTTCACATCCCTTGCCTTGAAAACAGTAAATTTCTACCCCAAATGTAATGACATGCAAAAGTAGTACAAGCATGTGCCTTATAAGTATAATTATTAGGAAAAGTTCAATTCTCCTATTTTTTAAATCAGCAACAAAGGCAAAAATAAGCAATAAAGAATTTATGAGTTAGCAGTAAGATTAGGAAATATGCAAACTATTTCCAAACCTATACTCTGAGTTGAATTCTCATCCTCACAAAATACGATTTGTTTTATTTTTAATGATATGTGTGTGGGTGTATGTGCGTAGGTATGTGCACATGAGGGTGGGTGTCTGTGGAGGCCAGAAGAAGGCCTTGGAGCTGCTGGGGATGGAGAATTGAGCTGTGTTCGCTGGTAGAACAGCAAGCACTCTTCACTGCTGTGCTGTCTCTAAAACAGAAAAAAAGACAAATAAGCTAACTGTGAGGAAGGGGGTTATATAAGAAAAACAAGAAGCCATGGGCAACTGGAGGTGGAAATTAATATCAATGAGCAGGACATGAATATTTTACAAGTCAGATTATTTTTAGCTGGGAAAGGAACTGCTGAGTTCACACTATGAGTACTGTTACAAAACAATATAGAAACATTTCTTCTGTCCAGCTTCCTCGCTTGAGCTGCTCTAGGCACCATGGACAGTAGGGCGTGGCTGGGCTTATCCTGCTGATTTGTACCTCATGGTCCCTTAAATGTATACTGTTGTGCTTTCTTCCAGAAGTGCAGAAACATTTTACCAGTGAGAGCTGAGGAACCAGGTCGGCCACAGGGGAGGATTCATTTTATGTGTCAGTTTGACTAGGTTAAAAGGTACTCAGAGAATTGATAAAGATAATGTCTTGGTGTGTCCAGGGGGGTATTTCCAGAAGAGGCTGGCATTAAATACACAGGCAGGATAAAGAAAATCTGCCTTCACAGATATACAAGGGTGTCACCTACGCTGTTGAGGGTGCTATAGGACAAAGAACCATAGAAAAGCAAGTTTGTTCTTTCTTGGAGAGAAATCCACCCTCTCATGTCCTTAGATATCAAAGTTTCAGGGCCCTGGCCTTCAAATGCCAAGATGTCACCAGCTGATATCAGATTCTCGGGCTTTCTACACTGGACTGAGAGCTACAGAGTCCACCTCCCGGACTCTGACCTGAGAGCTCCTGTGTCCCTAGATTCATGCTGGAAGACACCACAGATTTCATCATAACTTCCTGATACAGCTTTCAAATGTTCTCCTGGGGAAACCTTGGCTGATGCACACGTTAATAGTTGTGAGGAGAAAAATGATTTAATAAAACATGTAGTCGAGAATAAATGTCCCTTAAACATGAGGATTAGTGGGTAAACTAGGGCCCACTTGCCCTTGCACTTGGAAAGCCATTTGTTTGGAGCCTGTAGCTGGCACTGTGTTGGGATGTTAAGAAGGGCCTTTGATATCGCATCTATCTAAAGGGTGGAGGAGAAAAATATTTGTGGAGATAATTAATGAAAGACTATTATTCAAAAACAAAACAATAGGAAAATGAATCATGTAATTAAAAATGGGCAAAATATCTGAACAAACACCTCATCTGAGATGATACATGACTCTTTGATGAGTAGATTAAAAGATATTCACCATCATATATCATTAGAGAAGTAGAAATTAATACTCCTCTTAGAATGGCTGTAATCCAAAGCACTGACAAGCAGGAGAGAATATTTAGAGTCAGAAACTGCCACTCAGTTTTTACTGAATTCCAAAATTCATTCATTTTGGAAGATACTTTGACAGTATCTTATTTTTTAAAAAAACACAATTTACCAAAAAAAAAAAAAAAAAAAAAAAAAACCCACAATTTACCTATATAATCCACCAATTTATGTCATGGTTTGAATATGCTTGGCCCAGGGAGTGGCACTATTTGGAGGTGTGTGTGGCCTTGTTGGAATAGATGTGTCACTGTAGGTGTGGGCTTTAAGACCCTCATCCTAGTTACCTAAAAGTTAGTATTCTGCTAGCAGCCTTCAGATGAAGATGTAGACCTCTCAGCTCCTCCTGTACCATGCCTGCCTAGTTGCTGCCATGTTCCTGCCTTGGTGATAATGGACTGAATCTCTGAACCTGTAAGCCACCCCCAGTTAAATGTTGTCTTTATAAGAGTTGCTCTGGTCATGGTGTCTGCTCACAACAGTAAAAGCCTCACTAAGACAATTCACATCTCAAATTTCTACTGAAGTGAGTTAAAAACTTATTTCTAGAAAACATACACAAATGATTTGAGCAGCTTTAGTCACAATCACTCAGACTTAGAATCAATGAAGACATCCTTCAACTGATGAATAAACAAACTTTGTTTTATTCATTTTGGAATATTACTTGGCAATCAAAAGAAAGAAGCTAAACAGCTAGGAAAAGACATGCAGAGGCCTTAAGGGATTGAAATTTCAGGGATTGAAGCTGCTATGCCTGGGATGATGCCAACCACATAGTGTTCTGAAAAGGCAGAACTGTGGGTCCTAAGATGAGGACTGAGGGTTCAAGAGGAGGCTAGGAAGATCACAGAGGGCAAGAAGACTGTTCTGCATAGTACTGCAGTTGTGGTGGCCTAGCTCTTATTTCTGAATACTCACAGAATTGAATTGCAGTGAGTACTCATGTAGAATATGGACCTTGGTTGATGCTATAGCTGAGCTGTCTTGGCTCACTGATTCTTCCACATGGGTCATACTGACTCAGGAAGCAGGGATATGAAGAGATAGAAATGACATATGTAGACATTATTTTTACTTTCCATTAAGTTTTGCTATGTACCTCAAAGAGTTCTTTAAAATAAAGTCCCCTCTTTCAGACGGAATCAAAACTGATATACAGAATTCTACTACTATAGAAAGAGGAATTCAAAAATCAACATATCATGAAGAGGATTCCCAATTGTCCTTTGTAAATAATGGAAGAAAGTGTTCTTAGAAAGCATGTGGGTGCAAATGCCGGTTGGTTATAAAATAATTATGTAGAAATCTCTTTACTGTTTAAAATCACCATGTTACAAAATTCATGTACCATGGTCAATAAAATAGGAAGCATCTATAAGTGCCTTAATCAAACACACACACACACACACACACACACACACACACACACACACACACAGAGAGAGAGAGAGAGAGAGAGAGAGAGAGAGAGAAGAACACTCATACATCCTTACTTCATATGAAGGACAAAAATTAAAAGTGAAAAGACCAAAATATTTTAAAATGAAAGTAATATTTACTGGGTGAAAAGTTTCAAAAATTGAAGACCACTAGTAATTCAAATTTAATGAGTATCAAAATAAATTCCACTGGGATTTGTCACTGTTGAGATGGGATCTCAGTATGAAGCCTTGGATGTCCTTAAACTCCCAGAGATGCTTTTGCTTCTCACTCTCTAGTGTGGGGATTAATGCTGTGTGCCACCATATCAGGATGGTAGAGTCTTTTGTTAATGTGGAAAAAGGAAAGGAATGGAAAGGAAAGCAATGGAATGGGAAGGGAAGGGAAGGGAAGGAAAAGGAAGGGAAAGGAAGAGTAGGGGAGGAAAGAGGAGGGAAGAGAAGGAGAGGGAAGGGAAGGGGAGGGAAGGGAAGGGATGGAAAGGAAGGGAAGAGAGAATGAAGGGAAGGAAAGGAGAGTAGAGGGAAGGGAAGGGAAAAAGAAAGGAAGGAAAGGGAAAAGGAAGGGAAAGAGAAGGGGAAGGGAGGAGGAAGGGAAGGGAAAAGGGCGGGCATGGGGAGTTATCAGGTAGAGTAGGCCTTACTCTACAAGATACTGAAATATGATTTATAGTAAGTATAGGTTAGGCAGACCCAAAAAGGCTTTTGATGCATGATACTGTAGCCCTACAAATTTAGTGACTATCTAAGTCTTGTCCTGCAAGGGATGTTCAGGTATCCAGTTAACCATTTGGAAATACATATATTTGTAACAATTGCCTGTTTTATATATTTAACTGAAAACTTAATTTTCAAGGTAAATATTTTTTAAAAGTATTATCTGAAGCTCAAGGAATAAATGTGTTTAAATGGTTATTTCAATTTAAGAAAGATTAATATATTTTCTATGAATCAATTAATTTCATATATGTAAGTAGAGAAATGAGAAAATATAGGAAAATGTTGCAATATGTATGGATAACAAAGAATTAATCAACTTATTACACAAACTAAGCTTGTGTCCCACCATATAGAGTAAGGCCAATGCGACCAGAAAATAGCATTGTGAGTTGTTTATTTTTTTAAGTCACATAGAGCAGTTCTGGTGTGGGTGTCTAATGGGATGGGAGCTGCCATTCCCGCAAGGCAATTTGTTAGCATGTCAAAGATATTAAAAAATGCATAGCCTTTGACCAAGTAGTTTCATTCTAAGAATTTATTATGAAGACATTTTGATTTATAACCAGGAAATATAGGAAACTGCCTAGTGTCCAACAATATGAGATTTATTGTGCCAATTAAGGATATTTTCAGATCATGAAATACATTTTAGCTTTAAAAACTCAGAGAAGATGTGTCAGTTAACATTCACAATGTACTCTTAGCAAAAGGACAGGAGCAATAGTAAAAGTGTTAAGCACATGAAGAGTAAATTTTGTGGAAGAGGGCATTTATAAACACACACACATGCACACACACATATACACATGCATACATACACACACAGACACACACATTCCTCTTATAGTCATTATTTCTGTAAAAATGAGAGCATCAATGATCTAAATTTTCTTCTGTATAACTGTGCTTGTTTTCCTTAAAAAATCTTTACATTTATAAAAGAAACACAATACATATTGATCAGTACAGGTGCTCCGCATAAGCAAAAGAAAAAAATGGACTAAGAATTTCACCACCACAGGGAGGGAGAGGGAGTAGTGACAAGGGACTCAAAAGGAACCAGATTCCAGTGAGAACACACAGGACAAAGCATGCTGCACAGCGACCAAAGTCCTTTAGATAGTCCTAAGCATGGCTGAGACAGGGCACACTTACCTGCCAAACCTTAGGAATTGAGATTCTGTTTGCTACTGGGCATTTTCTATTGGCTTGAATGAACTGGAAACAAATCAAATTGGTAATAATGTATGTGGAGCACAAATAGCACTTTACTCAAGAATTCAAAGATCCAAGCATGGCCATGTGTCAGAGAGCGTAAGGAGAAGAGGATGATGGTGCGCAGCCTCCAATGACTTCACTTTAAAGGTTTTCAGGGAATTCTGATTTACAGACTTAAACTGTAATTTGCATGTAAACAAGACCTTAATGATCCTGGGAAATCTTCACATTTTAAAGTAAAAATTTTGATGTCCGACACCAAACCTAAGAGCCTACAAATGTCATGAATTGTAATTTATATATCTCTAGAGACCAAACCCCACATAGCTTTGCTAGAGCAAAATGCATCCATTAACCTTGTTGCATATGCAATACTGTGCCAAACCACAGACACTGTATAGGAAGTGATCCAAGCCTGCTGCTTTTAACACTTGGTCAACATTCACCAGCAAAAAAATAAATGAGTTGCATAGAATTGTCACTAGGTAAGTGGCTTTGATAATCATTCTTGGGAAGGGATGTCGAGAGGATGTTAAGATAAAACTAAGTTTTGTTATTATTGAAATATAAGTAGTACATAGGTGTAAAAAATCAGGACTCTTTAATTTATATCTATGTAAATCTGCCGAAATCCTAAGTCAAAGTGCTTTAAACATCATATTCGCTTTGGGTAGCAGAATGGCTTTAGGGAAAACTGGACATAGGAGCTCAGACATCCTCAGAACTGGTCTTTTTCTTTCTTTATTGGTATCAATTGTCTGATGGAGAGAATGCACCCTCATCAATTCATATTTGCTTCTCTTGACTTTAAGACCATTTAACATGAAAACTCTTATTTTTCTAGTAATTCCAGCCAATACTGTAAATTGGCACAGTGTGCATTCGGTCATGTCTATTTAAGAACTGCACTCTCCATAGAGGTATATCAATCTTCATCACGTACACTAAGGAAGAGGAAAGTTAGGAGAGCCAATATCAGGAAAAGACAAATGCAGGCAGGACAAGAAAATAAGCCAAAAGCTCATAAAACTTTGCAAGAATGTGGCTCAGGAGTTAAAGGGCTTGCAGCATCCCACAGGCAGGAACATCCCTGGAATACCTCAGGCCATCCGCTTACACAGAGATGAACAGGGAAGAAACCTTGTCTCCAACAAGGTGCAAGGTGAGACCTGACGCCTGAAGTAGTCCTTGGACGCGCATACCTGCATGGACACAGACACAGATGCACACACACCACCTTATAAGGAGACTATAATCCTTCCCTGTGTAATGGGCTGACACAATGCTATTAGTCAACATAGTAATGGCTGATT
>JADRCD010212693.1:4309-14622 GCA_019843815.1 Montemys delectorum
TAATGTATACATTCCTGATAGCCATAATAATCAATAATATACTAAGAAATTTCAATAGAAAATTTCACAGTAAAGATGTTACAGCCATCAATGTCAAGTTAGTGATGGATTTTTTTCAAAAGTAAGTCTCCTTGGAAGCCTTTCTTCACATCCATGCAATGTCAGGTAGTTGTATCCACCCCCCTTGGTTTACTACATTTGGGATTTGTTTTGTTTTGAGGAAAAATCTTCCTAAGCAACCTGGCTTACCACTCATTGTATAGCCCAGGTAGACTTCAGACTCTTAGCAGTCCTCTACTTCAGCCTCCTTGGTGCTCAAATGAACAGCATATACCAACATGCTTTGCACATGTCTGTGCTTCAGCATTCATGTTCACCATTCGTTACGTGCATGTTTATTTCTATCCTGCACATATATGTGACTCTTGCTTATATTCTTACATCCTATATCATATTTATCTGGGGACAAAACTGTTGGGTTGGTCCATTTTGACAGCAATGAGACACTGTGCTCTGTATCTGTTAACTTAATCCAAATTTTAATCTATTATTTGTGTGTTTTAGCTTCACAGATTTCATATAATTGCTTACCAATACAGAGTTGTTTTTTTCTATTTGTTGACAGCACTTGCTAGGCTTTTTCCTTCAGCATTTAGTTACATCAGTCACATCAATCACTCTATTTACTCAGTACTCTTTCTTCTTGCTGGAACAGCAGCTTTTCCCCAAACTATACGCAAATAACACACACACACACACACACACACACACACACACACACGTGTCACATTTCTGAGACTTCTGAGTCTAGGCCCTCCTTTTGTAGGTTTCTGTGTCTTTAGTTCATATTGTATACCTTGATGGTCCAATTGTTAAGTGTTAATAACTCTTTGTTGACAACTGTATACTAATTTGTTTACTTACAAGTATATTATTTGTCTCTCCAACTGTAATATTCATAATGATATGAAAAAATTTAGTGGCCACTAATATCTTGGTGTACACCATTGCATTAGACATCTATTAAGAATTCTACTATACTTGTAGAATATATAGGCTTCCAACTGCTTTATAAAAGCTGCTACTTCATTGAAGCTTTCTTACAATCCTAAACTGTAGATGAGGAAAGACAATTTCTGTGCTGCCCCCCAAAACTCTGACTCACAAATAAGGTAGTAACACCTTGTGGTAAACTTTTGCGAACTCTCTTCTAATCTTCTGATGTGTGATTCATTATCCATCCCACGCCAGACCCTATGCCACATCCAGTTAGCTTTCAGTGTGGGAGCAAAGTTAACAAGCATCCTTAGTATGACTTTGAGCAAGGACTTCTCAGGAGACACTCAGAGGGGATCTCAAATGCTCACTTGGGCAAGCCACCTTCCATCAGCAGCAGGCATGACATGCGGGCTTTGAAAGGGGAAACCTGCTTTGTGTCGCAGCTGAAAGCACTGCATTGGGTATTTAAAGCAAACTCTAGTTTAAAAATTAATGACCTGAAAGGGGAGAGAGAAGCTGCCTATGTAATGTGGGAAGAGGAGCTAGAATACCACGGCCCTGATCCCTCTCCAGTCAATGTCATCATCATTATAGATAATTCACTATCTTAACATATCTAAAATGGATGGCACAGGATTTTATTATAAATCAAATAGGTTTGTGGTCATAGAACTTAAAGAGAGGATATTTTATTTCATTTATTTGTCATTTGTATGTTTCTGTAAGTCAGTGTGTCTGTCTGCCTGTCTGTGCATATGACAGCACACTGCTGGAGGTCGAGAAACAACTCTAGAAGTTAGTTCTCCCCTTCCAGTATTAGGACTTAGGGCTCAAACATAGATTAGCAGACTTGACAGCAAATGCTTTTACTCATTGAGTATTTTTCTACCTATGCTGGCTAGTCTTATGCCAACTTGGCACAAAAACTAGAGATTTTTGAAAGTAGGAAATCTCAATGAAGATCTGCCTGTAAGATATTTTCTTAATTAGTAATTGATGGAAGAGGGCTCTGCCCACTATGAGTGGTTCTATCCCTGAGCTGCTGATCCTGGGTTCTATAAAAAAAAAACAGTCTGCATAAGCCAGGGGAAGCAAGCACACCTCCATGGCCTCTACACCAGCTCCTGCTTCCAAGTTCCTGCCCTGTTTGAATTCCTGCCTTGACTTCCCTCCGTGATGGATTGTCACCTGGAAGTGTAAACTAAAATAAGCTCTACTCCCCACTTGTCCTGGTTGGATGTTTCTTTTCAGCAATATTAACCATAATTAAGACAATGGCCCAATGATTGTTTTTAAGACCAAATTAAGTTACTCTATCAGTGAAGTCCTTTCTGAATCCAAAACCCCATTGAGTTTTTACCTGCACACACACAAATTGATCACGTACATATCCCTTTGTGTAACAAACCTGCATACTCCTTGCACAGGAGAGACTATTTTCAAGTTATTGCCAAGTAAATTTTGATATCGAATGAGTTAGTCAGCTGAGATGTGAGGATCAGAAGGCGTGGTATTCCTTCGTATGCACTATGGATTCCTAGAGTCTTGGAGAAAATAAATGGTCAGTATGTACTTATTATATGAACAATTAAAATTAAGCTCAATGTTAAAAACCCTGGGAGATCAAAGGAATGAGTTCAGTGCTGGAAAAACTCAGCAGAGCCCACGTAATATGGCATAATGAGATAATGCTGTGAAGATGTCAGTAATGAGCCTTTACTAGGTAACAAGCAGTGAAATAAGAAATCTCTCCCCAAACCACTCCCAAATCCTAGGAAAATTAAGAATCATAATGGTGACATTTTTGTTCTATCTATGGTCAGAAAATGCTAGAACTTGAATTTCAAATATCCGCTAAATTCCAAAAAAAATGTTTATTTTATAGTTGACTAGTATATGCCAAGGGCTTAAGTAATATATCTCCAAAACATGACTGAGATGGCAGAGAGTGCTGAAGGAGAAGAAGACTTTTCCAGAAGAGAACTGACAACTTTGAGCCAGTGTTCTTCCTCCCAGATGGAACACACCAGTATTGCTTTCCTGTTCTTGGATCTGGGAGAAGTTGAGGAAGGAGAAAGAATATGATCTAATTATATTGTATAATTTTTTAAAGGAAAACTTTAAAATAATTAACTTACAAAGTAATAGGTTTCATTGCTCCGTTTTCTTATACATTGCTTTATTTTCTCTCCTACTTGTCTCTCCTCACCATCAACCTTTCTGTTTCCTCTGTAGCCTTTCTAGACTGATGTTCCACCCTCAATTTGAATATCTCCTGTGTTCTATTGTCTCTCCACCTTTTTCCTTTCTTTTGCCAAGTCTCATGGACCACTGTTCATTTGCTTGACCTTTACCAACATATTTAACAATTAGTACTGAAAGTCTGTATAAAAGAGAAAATATTTGTATTTTTCTTTCTGCTTATGGGATGCCTTGCTTATATATATTTTTCAGTTTTATCCATTTAAAACTTCAAAGTTTATTTTTTGTTCATGGCTGAATAGTTTCCATTATGTATATGAGCTGCATTTTCATTATCCATTCATCAGTTAATGGGCATCCAGGTTAATTCCATTTTCTTACCATGGTGAATAGAGGAGAAATAAGCATGCCTGAATAAGTACCTCTATGATAAGATATGGAGCCCTTTGGATATATGCTCAGGTGTAGCATAGCTAGGTCATATGGTAGTACAAGCTGTAGCTCTTTGAGAAACTTCCATACTGTCTTCTTTCCAGGAGTGCTGAATCAGTTCACTCTCACCAATAGTGGATAATAGTTTCTTTTTTTCCCATATCCTCACTACTTTGTCAGTTTAGTTATTTATTATTTATTTAGTTATTTATATTGTAGTAATCATTCTGACTGGGTTGAGATGGAATCTCAAAGTTGTTTTAGTGTGCATTTCTATGATGGTCATATGTGTCAACCACTTAACTAAATATTTTCTTGACAGTAAAACTGAGTTATGATGATATACCAGTGTGAAGAAATGCTAGAAGATAGGGCATGAGTTGCAAGAAAGACACATTTATCTTTTCAGAATCTTGCCAAATAAATGGTGAAGGACAGTTTAGAAGAGATCAAACTTTGATAGGATTTAGCTCACATTGACAACACTTTCCCTTGCTCTGTCATTTGGCCTCAGTAACATTTTTGTAGAGAACTAAAACTGACACTGGTTTGCTGTTGCTTATTTTCCTCCTTAACTATCTGAAAGAGAACTTCATTTGTGTAGTTTTCAATGTTTGGTCACTAAAATCAAGCTGGATTCAGTGAGGACATTTAATGAATGAAGTTTATGACCATGCTCTTCTAGAGAAAGGATTTGCTTAGCAAATAAATAGTGTGGATATCACTGGAAAGAATGTTTAAACACCATAAGGGAACAAGCTATTCACAACCACTTTACATACCAGCCACTGATAAACTTGTTACAAATCACTCCTTTTTATTTACTGAGAGACCTCCCTAGAGACCTACTTGGCAAGTACAGTTTGAATTAGTACATTTTCTTTAAAAGATAATCTACATTTGTTTCTGAATGTTGGGTAACTCAAGACATTATGGATTTATGTAATAGATCTACATTAGTCAAAATTAGAAAGGCTTCGAGTGTTTACAGAATGTTTTCCATTTGGAAGTTTAACAAAGGCCACAAAATTAGAAAGCCCTTTCCTTTCTTTTCTCTTTTGTATAAAGTGACTCCACTCACTGTAGATGAATGCTTGGATGCACAGGGGAACATGGTCAGGGGGAAGGGAGTAAAACAATGAAAATAACCACAATGCACATTAGGTCATGTAGTTCAGTATCTGCATTTCTTAAAACAACAAGCAAACAAACAAACAAACAACTAAAACAAAGAACACCTAACTATTGTATTTTCCAGAGGAATAGGACACAATGTTATGTGAAAGCATGGTACTATTCCATATCTTTGATAGTGTCAGCTCTCAAAGAACATAAAGGAATAAAAAAAAATACAGCTCTAAACTTCTAAGACCTTACACTTACTAGAGAAACAGCATCTGGATATGTGTATCAATATTGGTTATTAACAATATTAGTTCTGTGGAATTTGACAATGTCTAAGAGCATATTTGGCAGCTGGAGAGATGGCTCAGTGATTAAGAGCACTGATACCTCTTCCAGAGGTCCTGAGTTCAATTCCCAGCAACCACATGGTGGCTAAGGGCATGTTTGCTTTTCTGAACAAGGACACAAATGTCACCATCATCTGGTGGTAGACACCAGTGATACTGTTCAACCTAAGATAGCCAGGATGCCTCTAAATTAAAAGATTACATTGTCCACATCCAGGCTAGATTGTTACCAGTGACTATGTTGAAATAGTTGAAGATGTTACATGAAATCACTAGATTAAGTGGTCCTTAGGTGAAGATCCCTTGGCATTTTATGTTAGAGTCCAAACCATTGGATCCCAGCAAAGAGCTTTACATGTTTAAGCAGTAATTATATGTTTGATTGTTGTATGAGCAAGTAGAAAAGTATTGGAGCATAAAAAAGGCTCACTTATCTGTGTTCATCATTTTAAAATGTACATATGAATGCCACAGGTATTTTTTGTGTAAAGGTTAATTTTCAAACCACTAACACACTTTCTCCATGAGAACCATAGTTACCCTCAATTGAGATATCACTTTTACTTGATACTTTCCATAACATTTAACTGCATGTAGAAAAGCTCATGGTACAGGAAATTTCCAGTAGCCCCTGTGAAAATACTAAAATGTATACAACCAACTTAATTAAAAATATTAGTTTTACCTATTATGCCACCTTGTACATAGAAAGTCTGTTGGATCTTGATGTAATTAATAAGCATTAACTTTTAAGGGAAACTCAAAGAATAATCTAAAAATACAACAAAGAAAGAAAGAGAGAGAGACAGAAAGAGAGAGAGAAAGAGAGAGAGAGAGAGAGAGAGAGAGAGAGAGAGAGAGAGAGAGAGAGAGAGAGAGAGAAAGGAAGGAAGGAAGGAAGGAAGGAAGGAAGGAAGGAAGGAAGGAAGAGCATATTAGGGATGTGGCTCAGTAGATAAAGTGTGCTTGGTTGCAAACATGGAAACTTGAGTTTGATTCCCAGATCCCACATGAAAATGCAGGCATGATACCATTTGCTTATAATTCCACCACTGGGAAGATAAAAATAGGTAGATTTCTAGAGCTCTGGTGAGTTTCAGGCCGGAAGAGTGAGAGAGATAGTAAATTAAAGATTGTGGATGTCCTTCCTGAGAATGGTACTGAGTGTCATCCTGTGTCCTCCACATGCAAGCATACACAAGTTCTGACTCACTTGAACATACATATATGTGCATAAAAGGGAGGAAAAGGACACTATGCTCCCTGCTAGGTCTGTGTTTCAGTAACCGCTGCTTATTGCACACATTTTTAAATTTGATGTATGAAATGCTGAAGTTTCTACAGGGTTACACCTTACACTGTGACAGGTAATTATGTTCACAGAAGCAGTGTGGGGTGTGACTCTGAGAATAGGGGATGGAATCTGACAGTCTACTGGAGTCAGACCTATAGCTTTCATAATTACCTTGTTAATTTCAGTACTAAAAAAAAAGATAACTGAGACAAAAAGCCTTCAGCAACACAGTAGTCATATTTTGTTTCTTCCCACTTCAGGAAATGTCAACCAATAGTTCAATTTATTTGTGTGGTGATGTCTGTTGTATAAGCCTAAGTTGCTAACCTCCTGATAACCTTGCCCTGTTGATGGTAATATTTGGACATTATTTTGCTTGTTGTTTTTTCATTTAGAAATAGAGTACTTGTTTTGGGTTGCATTTTATTTTTATTTCAATTTCATTTTTGTTAAATACATAGAAACAAAAGTTATACATATTTGTGGGGGAGATTATCTGTCATTTCAACATATGTGCTATTGCATAAAATACAAACTCAGGTCAGTGAATATGTCTCTAAACCATTCATTGTCTCATTCATGTTCTCTGAATTTTCTGGTAATCACTGTGCTACTCTCAACTTCTGGGAAACCAAATATTTTACATTCTGAGTTTGCTCATGTGGAATTTGTTTGTGTGCCCAGCTTATTCAATAGTAGTGGTATTTCATCATCTACAGTTCCATCCATGTTGTCACAAATGAGAGGGTTTTTATCCCTTCCATGACTAAATACAATGCCATTCTGCATCTGTACCACATTCTCCTCTCTCATCTTGTTGGGCACTTAAGCTGTTTCTATTTCAATATTACTATGAATATTGCTATAGTAATATGGGAATACAGATGTTTCTTTGACATCATGACTTCATTTCTTCTGGATGCAACCCAGTACCCGGATTGCTGGATCATATGGCAGTCTTATTTTTAATTTTACGCCATATTGTTTTCTCTACTAGCTATCCTAATTTACATTTTTTAAGAAAATAAAGAGTTTATTGGGGCTTTCAGTTCCAGACGTTTAGAGATCATGACCATCATGGTAGAGAGCATGGCAGCAGGCAGGCACATATATCACTAAAAGCAGTGGCTGAGAGATTACATCCTTATCCAAAAGTAGGAGAAAGTCATCTTCAAAGACACATCTACATCAATAAGGCTACATCCCTTAATCTTTTTCCAAAACAGTTCTGTTGAGTACCAAGCATTCAAATAAATAAGCTTATTGCTCCATTTTCATTCAGATCACCACAACCACGGTCTACCACCCTTGGCTATAAAATTTTGCAAGTAACATATATTGACTTGGAGAAATAATATATTTTAGGGGGCATTTAAAAGTCTCTTAGCGAATTACAGAATTACAAAATTGATTAATTTTTCCTTGAGTTTGGTTCTGGTGGCATGTATCTTCATTTCCTCATCTATAAAGTGTAAAATACGTCATTATGTCACCATGGCCTTTGCTCTGAATTTCTCATGTTCTAGAATGGCTTTTGTGCCTAGGGAATAAGTGGGAGAGGGTGGGGTGGCAGGCATGGGGAGGGGGGAGGCAAAAGGGGTTTGTTCTTGTTGTTTTTGTTTGTTTGTTTTTTGGAGGGGAAACTGGGAAAGGAGAAATTTACATGTAAATAAAGAAAATATCAATTTTCTTTCCGATGATTTTCTAAGGCGGAACAAGCCAGGAGGCACAGGCCTCTAGAGTCCCAGGGGACTCGCAGGGCGCCAGGGACAGGATCTCTCAGCTTCCAAGTGACAGAGCTGCATCAGCGACCCTCTCTGCCCCTTCCCTGCTAGTGGAGGGCCTGCCTCCAGGGTGAGCATCAGCCCAGAGACTCAGGTGAAATCCGCCATTTTCTCTCCAGTGAATTTCTAAGGCAGGACCAGTCTGGAGGCACAGGCCTCAAAAGTTGCAGGGGAGTTGCAAGGCGAAAGGGACATCACAAACTCTAGTCAGAGACACCAAGAACATCTATCACCAGAGATCAAGAGATGGCGAAAGGCAAATGCAAGAATCTTACCAACAGAAACCAAGACTACTTGGCTTCATCAGAACCTAGTACCCTCACCACAGCAAGTCCTTGCTGGGAAAGCAAGATTTGGATCTAAAATCATATCTCACAATGCTGATAGAGGAACTTAAGAAGGACATGAATAATTCCCTTAAAGAAATACTGGAGAACACAGGCACAAGCCCTTAAAGAGGAAACAAAAAAATCTGATAAAGAATTACAGGAGATCACAAGTAAACAAGTAGAAGCAGTTAAAGAGCAAACTCAAAAATCCCTTAAGGAATTGCAGGAAAACACAAACAAACAGGTGAAGGAATTGAGTAAAACCGTCCAGGACCTAAAAATGGAAGTAGAAACAATAAAGTAATCACAAAAAGAGACAACTCTGTAGTTAGAAATCTTAGGAAAGAAGTCAGGAAACATAGATGCAAGCATCACCAACAGAATACAAGAGATAGAAGAGAGAATCTCAGGGGCAGAAAACACCATAGAAAACACTAACAGAACAGTCAAAGAAAATGCAAAATACAAAAAGACCCTAACCCAAAACATCCAGGAAATCCAAGACACAATGAGAAGACCAAACCAAAGGATAATAGGTATAGAAGAGAGTGAAGATCTTCAACTTAAAGGGCCAGTAAATATCTTCAACAAAATTATAGAAGAAAAATTTCCTAACCTAAAGAAAGAGATGCCCATGAACATACAAGAAGCCTATAGAACTCCAAATAGACTGGACCAGAAAAGAAATTCCTCCTGCCACATAATAGTCAAAACACCAAAAGCACAAAACAAAGAAAGAATACTAAAAGCAGTAAGGGAAAAAGGTCAAGTAACATTTAAAGGCAGGCCTATCAAAATTACACCAGACTTCTCATCAGAGACTATGAAAGCTAGAAGATCTTGGGCAGATATCATACAGACCCTAAGGGAACACAAATGCCAGCCTAGACTACTATACCCAGCAAAACTCTCAATCACCATAAATGGAGAAACCAAAGTATTCCATGACAAAACCAAATTCACAAAGTATATATACACAAATCCAGCCCTTCAAAGGGTAATATATGGAAAACTCCAACACAAGGAGGGGAACTCCATCCCTGAAAAAGCAATAATGTAATCTTCCAACAAAACTAAAAGAAGATAGACACATGAACAGAATGCCAGCTCTAACTATAAAACTAACAGGAAGCAACAATTACTTTTCCTTAATATCTATTAACACCAATGGACTCAATTCACCAATAAAAAGACATAGACTATCAGATTGGGTATGTAAACAGGACCCAACATTTTGTTGCATACAGGAAACGCACCTCAGTGACAAAGACAGACACTACCTCAGAATAAAAGGCTGGAAAACAATTGTCCAAGCCAATGGTCCCAAGAAAAAAGCTGGAATACCCATTCTAATTTTGAATAAAATCGACTTTCACCCTAAAGTGATCAAAAAAGATAAGGAGGGACATTTCATATTCATCAAAGGTATGATCTACCAAGATGAACTCTCAATTCTGAACCTCTATGCCCCAAATGCAAGGGCATCTACATTCATAAAAGAAACTTTACTAAAGCTCAAAGCACACATTACACCGCACACAATAGTAGTGGGAGATTTCAACACCAAACTCTCTGCAATGGACAGATCATAGAAACAGAAACTAAACAAAGACACAGTGAGACTAACAGAAGTTATGAAACAGATGGATCTAACAGATATCTATAGAACTTTTTATTCTAAAACAAAAGGATATACCTTCTTCTCAGCACCTCATGGTACCTTCTCCAAAATTGACCGTATAATTGGTCACAAATCAAGCCTCCACAGATACAAGAAGATTGAAATAATTCCTTGTATCCT
>JADRCD010212693.1:19622-44336 GCA_019843815.1 Montemys delectorum
CAGTCCTATATCTGCTAATGAAATAGAAACAGTCATTAATAGTCTCCCAACCAAAAAAAGCCCAGGACCAGATGGTTTTAGTGCAGAGTTTTATCAAACCTTCAAAGAAGACCTAATACCAATACTCCTCAAATTATTCAACAAAATAGAAACTGAAGGTACTCTACCCAATTCGTTCTATGAAGCTACAATTACTCTTATACCTAAACCACACAAAGACCTAACAAAGAAAGAAAATTTCAGACCAATTTCCCTTATGAATATCGATGCAAAAATACTCAACAAAATTCTTGCAAACCGAATCAAAGAACACATCAAAATGATCATTCACCATGATCAAGTAGGCTTCATCCCAGGGATGCAGGGATGGTTCAATATACAGAAATCCATCAACATAATTCACTACATAAACAAGCTCAAAGAAAAAACCATATGCTCATCTCACTAGATGGAGAGAAAGCATTTGACAAAATCCAACATCCCTTCATGATAAAAGTCTTAGAAAGATCAGGAATTCAAGGCCCATACTTGAACATAGTAAAAGCAATATACAGAAAACCAGTAGCCAACATCAAACTAAATGGAGAGAAACTTGAAGCAATCCCACTAAAATCAGGGACTAGACAAGACTGGCCACTCTCTCCCTACCTATTCAATATTGTACTTGAAGTCCTAGCAAGAGCAATTAGGCAACAAAAGGAGATTAAAGGGATATGAATTCTAAAGGAAGAAGTTAAATTATCACTATTTGCTGATGATATGGTAGTATACTTAAGTGACCCCAAAAACTCCACCAGAGAGCTTCTAAACCTGATAAACAATTTCAGCAAAGAAGCTGAATATAAAATTAACTCAAGCAAATCAGAGGCCTTCCTATACACAAAGGATAAACAGGCAGAGAAAGAAATTAGGGAAACAACACCCTTCACAATAGCTACAAATAATATAAAATACCTTGGTGTAACTCTAACTAAGCAAGTAAAAGATCTGTTTGACAAGAACTTCAAGTCTCTGAAGAAGGAAATCGAAGAAGATCTCAGAAGATGGAAAGATCTCCCATACTCATGGATTGGCAGGATTAATATAGTAAAAATGGCCATCTTACCGAAGGCAATCTACAGATTCACTGCAATCCCCATCAAAATTCAAACTCAATTCTTCACAGACTTAGAAAGAGCAATTTGCAAATTCACCTGGAACAACAAAAGACCCAGGATAGCCAAAACTATTCTCAACAACAAAGGAACCTCTGGTAGAATCACAATCCTGGACCTTAAGCTGTACTACAGAGCAATTGTGATAAAAACTGCATGGTACTGGTACAGTGACAGGCAGGTAGAACAATGGAACAGAATTGAAGATCCAGAAATAAATCCATGTACCTATGGTCACTTGATCTTTTACAAAGGAGCTAAAACCATACAGTGGAAAAAAAGACAGCATTTTCAACAGATGGTGCTGGCTCAACTGATGGTTAACACGTAGAAAAATGCAAATCGATCCATTCCTTTCTCCTTGTACAAAGCTCAAGTCCAAGTGGATCAAGGGCCTCCACATCAAACCACATACATTGAAAATAATAGAAAATAAAGTGGGGAAGAACCTCGAACAAATAGGCACAGGGGAAAATTTCCTGAAGAGAACCCCAATAGCTTCTGCTCTAAGATCAAGAATTGACAAATGGGACCTCATAAAGTTGCAAAGCTTCTGTAAGGGAAAAGACACTGTCAATAGGACAAAATGGCAACCAACAAATTGGGAAAAGATCATACTAACCATATATCTGATAGAGGGCTAATATCCAATGTATACAAAGAACTCAAGAAGTTAGACTCCAGAGAACCAGATAACCCTATTAAAAAAGGGAGTACAGAGCTAAACAAAGAATTCTCAACTGATGAACACCGAATGGCTGAGAAGCACCTAAAGAAATGCTCATCATCCTTAGTCATCAGGGAAATGCAAATCAAAACAAATCTGAGATTCCACCTCACACCAGTCAGATTGGTTAGGATAAAAGACTCAGGTGACAACAGATGTTGGAATGGTTATGGAGAAAGAGGAACACTTCTTCATTGCTGGTTGGATTGCAAACTGGTACAACCACTCTGGAAATCAGTGTGGCAGTTCTTCTGGAAATTGGACATAGTTCTACCAGAGGACCCAGCGATACCACTCCTAGGCATATACCCAGAAGATGCACCAACATGTAATAAGGACACATGCTCCACCGTGTTCATAGCAGCCTTATTTATAATAGCCAGAAACTGGAAACAACCCAGATGTCTCTCAACAGAGGAATGGATACAGAAATTGTGGTACATCTACACAATGGAGTACTACTCAGCTATTAAAAACAATGAATTTATGAAATTCTTATGGAAATGGATAGATCTGGAGAGTATCAGCCTGAGTGAGGTAACCCAATCACAAAAGAACACACATGGTATGCACTCTCTATAAGTGGTTACTAGCCCAGAAGTTCAGAATACAGGAAGAACAACCCACAAACCACAAGAAACTTAAGAAGAAGGAAGACCAAAAGGTGGACATTTCATTTCTTCTTAAAAGGGGGAATCAAATACCCATGGAAGGAGTTGCAGAGATTAACTATGGAGCAGAGACTGAAGGAAGGACAAGCCAGCCTAAATATAGCTATCTCTTGAGAGGCTCTGACAATACCTGACTAATACAGATGTAGAGGCTCACAACCTTCCATTGAACTGAGTACACGGTCCCCAATGAAGGAGTTAGAGAAAGGTTCTATGGAACTGAAGGGTTTGCAGCCCCTTAGGCCAAACAACAATATGAACTAACTAGTACCCTCAGAGCTCCCAGGGACCCAACCGCCAACCAAGGACTATGCTTGGTGGGACTGATTATTTTGGCAGCATGTGTATAGTAGAGGATTGCAAAGTTGATCATCAATAGGAGGAGAGGTCCTCGGCCCTGTGAAGATTCTGTGCCCCAGTGTAGGGGAATGCCAGGGCCAATATGTGGGAGAGGGTGGGGTGGCAGGCATGGGGATGGGGGAGGCAAAGGAGTTTGTTCTTGTTGTTTTTGTTTGTTTGTTTGTTTGTTTGTTTTTTGGAGGGGAAACTGGGAAAGGAGAAATTTACATGTAAATAAAGAAAATACCTAATTTAAAAAAAAAAGAAAATATCTAATAAAAAAGAATAAATATAAAAAGAAAGAAAACTTGGGCTTTCTATATCTACAGATATATAACTGATTAGATATGGGAGTAATTTCAGTCCTTGGAAGGTTTGTTTACTACACTAGGGCTTAGAAAGTATAACAAATCATTAAAAGTAAGTATGTTACAGCTATGAATAAAGGAAATACTTTAAAAATGGAACAAAATCTATAAGTAAGCCTTAAAGCAATTATTTAAACATTACAGATTTATAAACAATATTTTTATGTTCAATTTTAAGAAAATATTTTAAAAACTAGATTTAATTTAAAAAATTTAAACTTTTATAAAATAAAAATTTCCATCAGTCTAATTTACATTTTCACCAACAGAGTATAAAAGTTCTCTTTTCTAACATCCTGACCAGTAATTGTTGTTAACAGAGTTATTTTTATAATGTTACCAAAATGTGATGGTAAATTGGAATCTCGAATTCAGTTAGATATAACTTGGCCATTTTACAACCTTCATTTCACCCATACATTCTGGTTCCTGCCCTAATCAGAACAGAGTCAACAGACAGAAGGCAAACCAGCTTCCCTTCTTAATTTTAATGTAGATTGGCAAGGATGATGTCCTTTGATGAATAAATGCCCTTTTGAAGTGGTAGTAGCAAAAACACAAGGTGATTATTGGGTTATCAATCTCGTTTTCAATAGCAATGGGGTTCACCTCATGTTCAAATATAATAAAATAAATGCTTCTATTCTCAGATAACATATTTTTAATAAAAGTAAAGTTTTAAACTTTTAAGTTTCATGTAGATGCTTGATTTGTGTGTTTAGTTTTTAAATGAAAATGTTAGAGAGTCTTGCCTAGCATGTTTTCCAACACAGTGAAGTAAAAATACAAGTCCAGAGGTCACACAAAAACTTGTTCGAAGTAGCTCAGTAATCTTGATAAAGCAAGTACTCCACTCATACCACATTAGGGCTTTAGTAAGTAAATAGGAATAAGTTCATTCACACAAATATATATAAGAAATAGCTAGATTCTAAGTGCCCAAAGCTGATATGTAGCTATGTCCTAAATAGAAAAGTGACATCACTTTTGGGACATCTGGCCCTAGTAGGTAGCATCTAAGACCCTAGCCAAGGATACCTCTGATCTGCTGGGACATATGCACGTTTAGTTACTTATTGGCTGAAATAAGCTTGGCCCACAGTTTCAGAAATGGTAAGATATTCATAGTAAAGAAGATAACAGAAACATGCCTAGCACTGGTCAAGTTGCCAAATCTCCCCTAAACTCCTTTTACTTAAAAGAAAATTGCTAGAGGGGACCTTCATCCTGTAGGCCAGCACAAAAAAATGCTTCCAAGGGAAATTTCACCTACCACAGAGGTGAGCTGAGATCATTTCTGGCAATGTAGTGCCTCCTGTTTATTTTTAGATCAATAAATTAGAACTCATTGCTTGACTGCTGAGCACACACACACACACACACACACACACGCACACATCCCAATGACATGGAAACAGAAGTTCTGGAAAGACCTCTCCAAATAGGTAGTCATTAGATGCTTTCTACATTGATAGAGGAAGGCTTGATGAAGTGAGACATCTAGACTAGCTTATTATTTTGCTTCACAGATACACAATAATTTGATTCCTAGTAATTAATTTACCAGGAATTATGCTAAATTTTAGGAAACTGGGATTTTGGACATCATATACATTCTCTTGTATGACTCTGTATGATATATAATTGGAAGTACAAATGATCATGCTCTGATGGTCTAATGAGGAACATGGCACAGTAGAGTTTCCCAACAGTTAAAAAAAAAAGTAGTTTTTTTTTCTTGTAATTTGAAATTATTTAATTTTTTTTCTTTTATTGTTTTAGAACTCCATACATGCATACATATAATGCATTTTCATCATATCCACTTCTCCTTCACTCTCTTTCAATTTCATCCCTGTCTCCCCAACACCACTCCTTCCCAACTTCACATACTCATTCTTAGGAGTCACTAGGATCCTTCATGTGTATTGGTGTAGGACAATCTACTGAAGCATAGGTACCCTCAAAGGGGCAGCATCTCTGAGGAATACTGCTACGCCCTCACCAAACAGTCGTAAATTGCCAATTGTTCCTCTGTACGCGGTAGAGAAAGTTTGTCTGAGGAAGTAACTTACAGGATGTAGTCAAGAGGGAAGGTTTCAGTCAGTCAGAAAGGTTATTTAAAGACCCAAACGTGAGAGAAGAACCAATCAATTTAGGAAATCCAAAGTCCTTCAGCTTGGAGTAAGAAGAATAAGGCTACAAATGTTAACCAGAGCCTAAACTAAGAAGCCTTAAAAATCACTAGTAAGAAACTAGTGAATCTCAAAGGCAAAACAAGACCAAACGACCTCAGCAGAGAAGTAGGCAGCTGCTTCAGCCTCTAGAATAACAAGGCCAATGCAAAGGACCCCAGCCCAGCATGTACACTAGGGGCCTTCTTTACACTACTCACATAAGGGAATGATCTAGTGAAGTAGGTCAGAGAAGCCTTCTTCCTGTGAGGGAGACAAAACGTTGGATGTCACACAGAAAGTAAACCTGGGAAACTGGAAGGACATCTGTACTGGTTCGTTTTGTGGCAGTTTGACACAATCCGGAGAGGAAGGAGAGCAAAGAGCCTCAGATCCACCAGTAAGGCATTTTCTTAATTGGTGATAGGTGGGGAAAGGGCCCAGCCCGTTGTGGGTCGGGATATCTCACAGCTCATGGTCCTGGGTTCTATAAGAAAACAAACTGAGCAAGCCATGAGGAGCAAACCAGTAGGCAACACCTCTTCATGGCCTCTATATCAGCACCTGTCTCCACTATCCTGCCCTGTTTGATTTTGTCCCGCCTTCCTTTACATCAACAACAATGTAAAAGTGTAAGCTGACTACCCTTTCATCCCTGAATTCCTTTGGGGTCCTGGTGCTTCACAGCAGCTATAGTAACCCTAAGACAGCATCCAAGTAAAGGAAATGAGAGAACTTATCCTATCTTGTACTGTTTCCAAAGGCTTCTAACACCAGAATTGAATTCTCAAAGAACAGCTGATCATGAAGAATGAGTCATTCTTAATAAGGAATAGTAGTTTTTCTGCTTTCTTGTTGGCTTACATGATTTTGGGTTGTATGCAAGTACTTTCTCTTAAGATTTTAGGTCTGCTGAATCATTATAATTTAGTCAGAATTCATGTGTACAGCATATTAATGACCTTCCCTCTTTAAAGTTTTTAATTAAAATATAATTACATTATTATCCCTTCACCCTCCAATTTCTCCATGTCTTGACTGTTCCCTTTCAAATCTCTGGCCCTTTGTGTAATTATTATTGTTACATCTTTATGCATATATATATAATAATAAATATATAAATACAACCTACTGAGCTTACTTAGTATTGCTTGTATACATGTTTTAAGGCTATACCACTTGGTATTGGGTAATCAGTTAATGGACTCATCCATAGGGAAGATTAATTCACCTTCCTTTTAGTTTCTTTTGGTTGTTAATTGAAGTTCTTTAATCCATCAGATACTAACTGTACAATTTCTCTTCATCTATAGTTATGCCAACAGGTATTGTCATTGCTCTGCCCTAAAGAGAATGAGGCAGGCTTCAAGAACAATTTGTCTAGTAAGATAGCAATACCCTGTACACACACACACACACACACACACACACACACACACACACACAAGCCAGCTTGGATCCATTGTTGAACTTTGAGTTGTTTGTTTCACTACTCTCAAACACCTCTTCTCTCAGAAGCCCTCTGGAAGCTGAGGCTGGTCCTTGGCAACTGAGTATGTGTTTGACAGTAGTTTGACTTTTAACAGACAACATTCATGGATTAATATCATTGCTTTTTTGTTGTTATTTTTGAGATTCCTTTAACTTTTTGTCTTTTCCCATGTTTATTTTTCTTACTTAAAAGCAATATGATAACACAAGGGAATAGCTATCTTTGTTAAACATTACTTAAGCTACCTGACTTATACTGATAGCCAAGATCACCTTCAACACTAAATAGCCTACTGAAATCATGTCTCTTAAAACTTAAAAGGATGGATCTGTCCTTGATGGTGCTGCTTTGTCACTTCTTGCCACAATGAAGCTCAGGCACATCAATCCATAAAGTAGAGTAGCATGTTTCACATGAGACCTGATTGTTCTCAGGAAATTAAAGTTATCAAAACATTTGAACAAATCACAAATGACAATGAGTTATCCTTATTATCTAAAAGTCAATATAAGCATTAATAAAATAAAATTGCATATTGTAAAATGAAAGTAATTCTACTCAGATTTAAGATTTTCTTTAAGAGGGTCAGGATATAAAGAACAGATAGAAGGAAGGAAAGAAAGAAAGAAGGAAGGAGAGAAGGAAGAAAAGAGGGATCGAAGGAAAGGGTTAGAAGAGGAGAATGGAGTGAATAGGGAAAAGTTTTTCTCTTAATGCATATTGGTGTCTGAGATGAGATATCTTAGACTGAGTAATCTGTGAACTGAAGAATTTCTTCCTCACAGTGGGAAGTCCAAAATTAACTGACATCATGGCCCAGAGGATTTGATACCTAATCAAGACCTCATCTTCATAGAGAGCACCTTCTATGTCCTCATATGAGAGAAAGAACATACAATATTTTTCCCAGCTTCCATTTAAGGACACTTCTTTACTCATGAGGGAGCAGGCCTCATGATCTAAGCACCTTCCAAAGTTATTCCTTTTTACTTTTATTACTTTTACATGACATATTTTAATATATTCATCTTGGGAGAGTAGATAGGAACTTTTATATAATAATACTTCCTTTCATTTATTTTCTAATTTTTCCTGAAATAAGCATCCACTCTTTGAACATACCTGTTTGTAATCATGCTTGTCTGCTTCTTCATGTTGGGTGACATATGTGTGTCACATAGGAGCACATAGATGACACTTAGTAATTGTCATATGTAACAATAGTTTTTACATATAAATCCTAGCACCCTATTCCTGCTACCTGCCTCAATTTTTACATTTCTGAATGAAAGATACACACACAGCCTTTACATCTTGATATGCCTTAAGCAGCACAACAGCTGGACATTTCCTAGCCTCCACATGGTTAATCCACTTCCAACCAATATCCAAGTTATCACTTATTAAATTCTATATTCTATTTTAGTTGCCCTGGATCCAGTTGGGCATCTCTCTTGGGCTGCTCTTCCCCGGCTCCTTCACAGTGTGCCATGCCTCTCTGTTCTGCATTCCCTAGGAATGGTGGCTCTCTCCTTTTCTACTTCTCTTCTAAGCTCAGGAAATTCTCAAGTCCTGCTTCTGTCCTCCCTGCCCAGCCATTGGCTGCCCACATCTTTATTTACCAGTCAGAACCAACAGTGGGCAGAGTCCCTGTGTCTTACCTGCACACACTCACTCATGTGAGCAGTTTTGGGTAACATAATTAGCATTCATAATACAAGCAGCTGCAGCCATATGGTTTCATTCACTCACACTCATTCATCAACATGTAGTAAATGACTATTGTATACATTTCACTGTTTCAGATTATCACAAACTGACAGTTAAAGAAAAAGCAACAGAATCATTTGCATTATTGATTTTTTTAAACATTGACTGAGTACGCACTTTCTATGTAGTAGAATTATATTAAGTGCTGAAGACCTAATGGCAAGGAAAATAATTACAGAAGCAAATGAGACATATCTGTTGACAGAGGTAGCTGTACAGTTGGAAAAAGGAACATAGTACAATTGAGTAAGTGACAGAATGAAAGATAGGCAGAGGCTACATGAGCACATGCAGAGAACAGCTGAGGGCTTTCTGGGCAGAGAACAACTGACCTGTGGTGCTTCTCATGGTTAAGAGAAACACAGGATAACAAAGGAGATTTTGTGCACAGAAAAGAGACTTACCCTTCTTTCTCCGGAGGACTGAAAATTCCAAGGGAGAGAAAGTCTGAGAAAGCCCCTGAAGATGTAAGGAGCTTATGGCTCTCACTCTAGTCCAAAGATGACAGATGGAGGAAAAGAAGAAGCCTGTGTGGGCTTACAAGGTGCTTTCCCAGTGAGTCACTATTCCAGAACAAGCAAGCAGAACACTGGGCAGCAGTAGAGTGGGGTTTCCCTAGCCCCAGCCAAAATGTAGCTTTGCTCAGAATTATGCCTGATGTGGGAGAAGTGAAGAACTATTAGTCTGATACTGTTGTGAACTACCTCACATCTGTCCAGCTCAGCAGAATGTTAGGATAGAGACTCAGAATGGCTTAGAGCAGCAGTGTGACGCGTAGCATACGTGAGGGCAGAATTTCAGATTTGAAGAAGCTATGAGTTGAACCTTTGTCTGAGACTTTGAAATACTATAATTTATTATCTGTACCACTGTCTTATTTTGAAAAATCTCTTCTCTGGGATCCACTTTATTATATTAAAATTGACAACTGGACCATGATTCCTTATTTGCTTCTTAGATCTAGAATTCTACTTGTGTATAGATACAGTACAACTTAATGGAGCCCTGTGTATTTGAACCACTTATTGGGTTACTCAAGCATCTTGTGCACACCATGACAGGACCTATCTATTGAGAAGACATATAACCTCACATCTTCATATATACCAACTTTCCCGGCATACACTGTGTTATTTTTCTCCAATTTGTCATTTTCTCCCTAAGCTTACCAATCTATTCCTGGTGCTGATTGCTGATTGCTCTGTCCAGATACAATGACTTGAACTAAATTTGTGTTTATTTGAGCCAGAATTAAATATGACATATCTGCTGTTTATTGAAGCCTTATGAGATATAGCAAATTTGCACTTGCATTTTGGAGCTGCTTTACTCTGCTCTGAGACAATCATGCTCCATGAAGACATAGGTTCTTCACCCTCTCTTCTAGAATTCATATATTCAGAGCTGATCTAAACCAATTCTTAAACCTAGAGGCCAGTGTAGCTCTATTATACCCAGCTGAGCTCTACCACATGACAATCTGCAGATAATTATGCATATGTAGCCTGATATGCAGCATCTTATAAGCTTGAATTATGTGTTCATAGCAAGTCACAGAGAAATGACCATTGTTTGTCTTACAGCAGCATTATTTCAGCCAAACTTTACTTAATATAGTAATCATCTTGGGTTATACCTCATACTTCATCCCATGAAGCTGTACAGGAGGGCATCACCTCAATTTCTGTTACGGCTATCACAAATTATTTCAAAATGAGTAGCTTAAATGGCACAGATTTGTTATATGGCTAAAGAGAAATAAATTTGTAATCAGTATCCCTAGTCAAAAATCAAGGTGTTGACAGGATGGTACTTTCTCCATAGAACTCTAGGGACAATCAATTTGGAGTATTGTTTTTCCAGTTCTCAGAGGTTGTTTGCATTTCTTGGCCCTTGGAAACATTCCTCTGCCTTCAAAGCCAGCCACACACTTTTCATGCTCTCCTCCCTTGGATTCTCCTTTCTTGTACCTGTCTTCTGGCTCTAAGGATACTTAATGATTACATTAGTTTCTTCCAGATAGGCTAAGGTAACTTTCCAAAGAAAGATCAGCTGGTCAGCAACATTAACGAAGTCTGTCCCATCGATTCCTCTTAGACATATAAATTAACTTCTTTTCTATTTCTAGAGCCAAGTACCCAACAAGAGGCAACTTAATGGAGAAAGGGTTGATTTCAGCTCACAATTCTAAGGTAAACCATCCATTATGGCAGAGAAAGCATGGCAGAAAGAATGTCAGCTAGCTGTTCACACTTCATCTACCATCAGAAACAGAGATGAATGTGGTGCTCAATTTGCTGCTCTCTCCATTTTATGCAGTGCAGAACCCCAGTGGGTCTGCCAACGTTTAAAGTAGGTCTTTCCACTTCAATTAACTTTATAAAACCCCTCATGAACATGCCCAGAAGTTTGTCTTCTGAAGCTGACAAGCAGTCTTAACTATCATACCCCATAAGCTAACACCTTCTCAGATGCCAGGAATCATGAAAAGAAGAGGGTATGATTCTGCCAAGCACAGGAACAACTACCCCTGCAGTATAGGAGGCTAGGATAGAAGACACATTTGACACTCAGTGTTACTTGTAAGTGCAGATTTTAAACTTTAAAACAAATCAAAGACTGGGTCTAAAACACAGCTATGGTGGCCCATATTGTATAGTTTTGGCATGTCTCTTAGTTTTTGAAGCTGAGAATGAACAGCTGAAAGATGGGCTCAAAATGTACTTATATCTGTACATTGTATTTTCTTAAATGTCCCCTTACAGCTATCCCAGAAACCTTAGAACCATGGAGTACAGCCTCAGTGGTGGTAGAAGTTGGTTGATCCAGGCCCTAGACTTCAATATAGGCAAGGGTAGAAGAATGACATCAACTTTTCCTAGAGTGTCCTTGTCTAAAACAGATCTCTAGCTCAGTATCTTATAATAGGTTTGTGTTCCCTAACTTTCTATCCTTTCCCTTCACTCTACACCTATTTACTACAACTATTAGAAAGAAAACTGCTTGACTGACTGCCTTCATCTTCAACAGTCTTGAAAGGAACTTGAAGCTTGCCCTGTAGACAAAGGACATCTTTGCCTTGTTAATCCTGTTTTCGGATGTCTTTCTCTCGTTATCTATCACTGACATTGAACTAGAGCAAGGGTCAAACTCTAGTGTAGGTTTAGACAGATGCACTAATGATTTCTCGGCTCCCATTTCTGCTTCCTTCTTCCCTTTTTTTTCTAGAGTCACCCCTATAATAACTGTGAGGAAATATGAGATGGCACATGTCCTTGCCAGCATGGGTGGTCTTTATGCCTGATTTTCCATTAGGCAAGATCTGGTTGTTTGAGAATGAGAGCTCACATATGAAAATCCTGCCACAAGGGGAAAAAAACCTCACAGGTTTTCTTGTCACAGGCTAGGTCTGAATTTTGATGGTGGGACCCTAGGGAGTCTCATGAAAACCTTGACTGCCCTCAACTTCTCTCTCCCTTCCTAGTACTCCAAATTCATAGTAGTATTTTTTTAATGTCAGAAAAGACTTTCTCTTTCCAGACCATCTATAAATGCTTCCGTGGTTGATTATTTGGTAGTGGATGGTGTTGATAAGTCAATACTGCTCTCTTCTCAAAGAATCAGAAGTGTTTTAGAGTACGCATTTATTCTACCATTCCTCTTTGTATTTTTAATATTTGTTACATTTTATTTGGTGTGTGTGTGTGTGTGTGTGTGTGTGTGTGTGTGTGTGTGTGTATGTGTGTGGCTGTAGGCATTCCATGGCACATATGTGGAATCAGAGGAAAACACTGTGGACTGATTTCTCACCTTCTGCTATGTCTGTGGTACAGACTCAGTTCAGTTCTCCAGGCTTTGCTACAAACACTGTCACATGGTGAACTATCTCCCAGGCTCAATAACCATCTCTCTTTATCCCTATATTTTATTTCTTCACCTTTCCCTCTATTTCTTCTGTGACTTGTTTGGACTTAGCTTGGCTTGTGTCAGACATGGCGTACAATGGCTCTGTCTAGAACAGTGAAGAGATGTTCCTCCATCACATCATCCTTTGCTTCTCAGCATATCTATTTTCATTCTAGGAAGTAATGGTACTGTCTTTGGGTTGCGTGCACATAGACTAACAGATATAACTGATAGATAAACTTATATCAGCCAAGTCAGAGTCACAGACTTCTGTTCATGGTAGAGCTCTTGCTCAGTGATCACAGGCTATATGTGAGAGGATATCTCCATTAAAGAACAAAAGAGAAGAGCGTGAACAGTTATTCAAAGCAGTAGGTGCAAATTTCTTTGCCAGTGGTTGTTAAAACATTCATTGAACCTTAACAACCACCCTGTTAGGGCTAATACAAGCACCATTATCTCTATTTTACAGTCAAAAAACTCTGAGCAAGCTGAAGCAAAGGAACTTGTCCACAATCAATCTGAAAGATCTATTAGTTTTCCATTTGCTCTGGCCCACTGTGTTCACTCATATGAACTTTAAGAGCAGTGGACAGAGAAAAAAAGAAACAATGGCTTTTTTCCAAGAGGGCTTTGCTTAGACAGAAATTTTTAAGAATGTGGGCTAGGAAGATGATTCTTTATATACAGATGTTTACCCTGCAAGTCTGCTTGACAACTGGAATTCAATTTCAGGAACCTATATAACAATAAAGAAAACTGACAAGAATCTTAAGGTGTTGAAGCAGTCTTCCTTCCTCCTTCCATCCCCTCTCCTTTCATCTTTCTTCCCTCCTCTAATTTTCTCTTGTTACTTCACTTCTGGTCCATGGTTGTATCTAGTGCCTTTATTTCACCTCTAATCTCAATAAAAGACAAAGAGAGGTCTGGCACAATATACAGTACCAAATGCAATGTATTTTATAAAATACAGTGGCTAGACACAGGCCATTGCTCTTTCTCTAGTAGTCCTAGTAGGGACCCTGAAATACACAGTGGCTATGCACCTTAGAATAAAATAGGAATTTTCTTAGAATAAAATAATGGTCCCAATATTGAGGGACCATTAAAAACCCAAAAACAAGTTCAGTGTGGTATTGCACATTTGAATTCTTAGCAGCCTTACTCTAATGAGATGGGAGGCTGAGACAGAAGAATCCACAGAAATTCACAGCCTAAGAAAGCCAGGAAACATAGAACAAAGAAACAAGAGAGACACTGCTTAACAAGATAGAAAGAGAACAAATCCTAGAAAGCTGTCTTCTGACCACCACTCAGATCTCATGGAAGGCACACATGTACCACCTCCCCACACACATACAGGCATGCATACACACACACACACACACACACACACACACACACACACACACACACAGAGAGAGAGAGAGAGAGAGAGAGAGAGAGAGAGAGAGAGAGAGAGAACTTTTCTAGACTTAAATAGTCTGCTCTTTTCCTATCTGAGAATTTAAATCATATAGGAGATATAGAATTTTTAATTGCATCACTGAGAATGGTCTAGAAAACAGCATTTCTCATTCTTAAACACCATCCCAATTATTCTCTACTGTTCTTGGATGAAAGGTCTACCTATCTTGGCACTGACAATGAACAAGAAAGAGGAAGAAACTTCAATTTATACTAGCAAAGTATGCTCTTCCCCTCTTTTGGATCACTTTCAGAAGCCGGGACATTTTGTCCTACAAAGTCATGTTTCAACTGCAAAATATGGGAGCATTGACATCTCTGTGAACTTCGGTAAATGTTGAATTATTTTGGCTGCCTTGCCTCTCAGCTCCTACCAGGAGTCTCGATACTGGGCCAAGTCATATTTCATTCTAAGGCAGATAGCCACTGTGTACTTCAGGGTCCCTGCTCAGTCTACTAGAGAAGAGGGAAAATGACCTGCTTCTAGCCACCATATACCAAAAAAATGCATTACATTTGGGGCAGTGTATCATGTTCAAGACCTCTCTTCATCTCTTTCTGAGATCAGAAGTTGTATCCATGGACCACAAGTGAAATAGTGAAAGCAGAACAAAGGAGGGAAAGGGGAGAGGATAGGGGATGGAATAAGGAAGGAAGTCTGCTTAACAGCCTAAGGTTCTGCTGTTTTCTTCACAGCACAGTCACTTATCAAGATATCCAGTATGTATAGAACTACATAGGAATGGACGTAATGGGTTTACTCCTTCAGGAGGTCACATAAACCTCCTTTAATGTCTGCTACCTCCTGAAATGCAGACTTTGCTGTACTCCCAACAGCTTTGAGTTCTGAAGGGTACTCATGGGTTTCACTGAATCATATTCCATGCATCAGATTAAATATGTTGGCTAGCTTATACTCCAAATCTTTATGAAACCCTAATGCATATGTGTTTGCTAATGTAAATGGTTTCAGGTAACTTTAGAGACTACTCTTTGCTTTTCTCCATACACTTCAAGGAGAGCCGGTCTCTGACCATAGGCTTAATGCACTCTACAATGTTAAATAATCTTCTAAATGGTTGAAGCACTCTTTCAGAAAGAAGTGTTACATTCTTCTTTTACTCTTCCCATTCTCTTGTTGTCCTGTAATTGGCTTTCAAGAAAAAGATGTATGTGGGATACAGTTTCCACTAAAGAGAATATAAAATTCGTCCAATGTGTAGGTGAAGAAGTAGTTTGGTGGTTACTAACAATATTTGCACTTTTAGCAGAACTAGTCTCAAATGGTAGTTCATAACCATCCCTAACTTTAATTCCAGAGCATTTGTTGCTTTCTTCTGGTCTCTGCCTACACCAGTCATGCATTTGGTAAACTCATACATTAATGCAGGCAAGACAGTCATCCATATAAAATGAACAAGCAAGCAAGCAAACAAACAAACAAATAAAATTTAAAGGAATCCAACACATGATAATTTTCAGCTCCCTCCTCTCTGTTTCTCTTGCTCTCCTCTTCCCTCTCCTGAAATATCCCACCTGGTTCACTTTTAATCTATCTTCTATAAAGCATTTTTTCCCATCTATCTCAGCTGCATATGGCTTCCTTTTTGTGTTCTTACAATACAATATGCTGTACTTCCACCAAAATTAACCCCAACTCTCTCCGAAATAGCCAACTTTGAATCCTTACAATGCACCAAGTGCTTTTCTACGTGGTTTGTAGGTGTCACTTATTTTGTCTTTGTGACCATCAATGAGGCAGGGACTATCAGTGTGCTCATTTGAAAGAGGAGGCACAAGATGGAGTAGAATTTTCAGGAACAGAGACAGGATATGGTGAAGCTAGAAGTAGATTCAGACACACAGTCTAATTCCAGCACAACTAATGATACTGCACATTTCTTGTGTGTAAAGTCTGAATTGTACACAGGCTTTTGTTCATCCTTCTACAGACCTGCACAATAGGGATTATGTAGGAACCCTACTTTACTGTTGTAACAATATGATGATTTGTTTAAATATATAAACTGACTCATTTTGGAACCAGGATTCAAATTTAAGATCTCTGTATCTTGGGCTCCTAATCTTCCTTGTTAAGTTTTAATTGACAATCCTATGGCTGCTTAGTTTATTTTCTTTGAATTTTCCTTCCCTGTGACAGAAATGTCATTCATCTTCCTGTGCTAACTCCCTTACACACCTAGGATGCATCACATTTACAAAGGTTTTTCTATACTCACAGAGTTTGTTTGGGAGCTTAGCTCTATAATTCTGCCTCCTCAGAGGAAAGCAAAAACATCACATGAGATTTGTCTTATCTGTCTGTGTATTTGCTTTGTCCCATTTTTCTGAGAAGTAAAGATGCTTCCATCTCCTTTGTTCTTACAACACAGTTTACAAGTTTAATGTGGGAGCACTGTAGTACTATAGAGCTCTTCGATATCACAGAGATCTCCTATGCATAAGTAGGACTCATCATGGTTATATGAAAATACCTGTGAACAATCTAAAAGATTTAGAATCATTGTTAGTAACTTCAAAAAAAAAGTAAATATAGTCCTGTAGCCTGGGCTGGGCCAGAAAGCTGGGAAAGATCTAGTACATCGTGGAGAGATTGGAGAGAAAGAGAAACAGAACAGTCCATGCACTGTGGGAAAAGGTAGAACTGGAGACCCGAAGGCACTGAGAAGCAGGCTAATACAAGGAGTTTGTGAAGCCACCTGGGGTCATGGTGATGTCTGGATCCACGGCCTTGCCTCAGATTGGATTTCTCTTTGAATAAAGTGATCGGAGTGGCATGTTCTGCCTGCCACCTGAGGCCATGGTGATATCCTGATGTGCAGTCATACTGAGTGTTTGTCTCAGAAACTAAATGTAATGGTCTTGGTTGATGCCCAAAGTCATGTTGATATCTGAGAGTCATAATGAGCTGACCATGCCCCTTGTGAACTGTAGGAGAGGTGCTTGCTATGGTGAGCAAAGGCCTGGGGGCAACCCAAGCAGACAAACTCAGCTACTGCTCAAGCCCAGATACATGGCCTTGAATTGCCCACCCAAACATCCAGTCCATCTGTGAGCTGCAGGAGCACTGTAAAGGGGTGAGTCCTGCAGAACTAAAGCTGTAACCTCTCTAAGATTCAAGATAACATCTGGATACCTGAGAGGAGTCTAGATGGAAGTTCAGTACTGATGGTAGCAATGGCAGAGGTCTTGAAACAGACTAATGACTCATTGCAATGAATATTTTCAAGTAAAGCTATTTGGGCAAAAAAGTGTACTGTATGAGACACCATAGCTTCAAATGCTACTACAAGAGGGGAAAGAGGCAGTGGCTGAGTCAAAGAAGTACAGTATAATGGAAAATGTGGCATCTACAATTAGTATTAGAGAAGGCTATAGTTGATAGAGCAGCAGGTCATCCCAGAGCGGTCGGCAAGATTTTGTTTTGAATTTTTATTTTTTATTTCTTCTCTATTTATTTTTTTGGTGTGGAATTACAAGTGTGAGGGATGGATATGGAAGGACTGGGAAATGAGTGGGATTGGGTTACATGATATGTAATTCCCAAAGAATCAATTTTAAAAATTATGTTTTATAAAAGAAACCAGTAAATATAATTGAATCAGAAAGTCTCACATTTACTTTATGAGTCTCTTACTCTCTTAGTTTGTATTTTATTGCTGTGAGGAGATACCATGACCACAGCAACTCTTATAAAGGAAAACATTCAGTTGAGCTTGACTTAACATTTCAGAGGTGTAGTCCATTATCACGCCAGGAAGCATAGAAGTCCAATATCATGGCAGGAAGCATGGCAGCATTCAGGCAGACAAGGGGCTAGAAAAGACAAGAGTTCTACACCTTGATCCAAAAGTAGCCAAAGGAAACTCTGTCACAAGGGACATAGTTTGAGCACAGAAGAACTCAAAGTCTGTCTCCACAGTGACACATTACTTCCAACAATGTCTCACCTCCTTCGAGGCCATATTTCATGACAGTGTCACTACCTATGGTCAAGCATACAACCACATGAGTCTATGGGGACCATACATACTCAAACCACCACTTACTGTAAGTAACCTAACTTCGTTGTACTTTGGTTGCCTTGCATGAAAATGAAGAATATTTGACTGATAATGTTTTATGACTAAATGAAGCATTTATAAAGTACTTAACATGGTGATAAGAACTTAGCAAGCTCTCAATAGATAAAAATTGGCTGGGAATATAGCTCAATGGTAGAGTGCACTTATTAAGCATGCACATGGATCTGCAGTTGATCTCTCTCTCTCTCTCTCTCTCTCTCTCTCTCTCTCTCACACACACACACACACACACACACACACACACACACACGCACACATGCAGTAGCAATGCTCATGATCATGCATAGTTAAGCATTCTTTTCTCTTTATTCTACTTTCCCACTAAACACATTTCTAGTTGGAGGTATCCTGGTCTATGTGATATGGTAGTGTACCTGCAGAACATTTCATTAGTGAGCATTAAGAAATTATTTCAGTTATACACTGTAGGACTTTTTACCTGCTTAGCAATGAACTGAGTTCATCCAGTAGGTTAATATGCTTAAACCTTACTCTATCACATGACTGAAATATATATATATATATATATGTGTGTGTGTGTGTGTGTGTGTGTGTGTGTGTGTGTGTTGTATGTGTGTGTTTGTATATATACTTGGTAAAGTAGCACTATTGAGATTATACCTGAGGCAGCCTAACTGTACAACCTTCTCCCTTAGCCTGTCTGGTCTGCTCAACCTTCTTCTATGGAATCCTGGATTGAGTCTCTTGTTTTTAAGATGGGTGACAAAAAGGAACAAACACTTGGAAAGTCAGAATTACCCAGATGTAAGCAACATTGGGAACTTGGCTTGCCAACGTGGAAATCTGTTTATAAGTTTTTATGGGTTGTGCTGTTGAGTTCCTTCACTGCCTGTCTTCTGGGTATTCCTTACAGATGCTACTCAGTGAGGTTTGAATTCTGGGAAACAGCGGAATAGTTCCTACAACTGCCTCTGTACCACTCAGGCACACATGCCCAGTGTTCTTTTTTTTTTTTTAACTCCTCTTTTAATTTTTTTTTTTTACTTATTCACTTTACATCTTACTCACTGCCCTCTCCCAGTCACCCTATGCCCAGTGGTCTTAATCTGTCCCACATAAAATTCAGTGATTATCAACTAGTGTCATTGTTATTATTCCACTCCATCAGTGGTACTGGTGACCTGCTAAGCTTTCTTTAAAAACATATAAAACTGGTTGTATGATTAAAAGATTCCCTAAATATATATTAGATATATAAATTTAATTAGAAAGTAACCTATGATTGCTTGTTTGGTTACTGTGCCAATAGCTCTGGGAAAAAGCCCCTTTTGTTTGGGTACAGAATTTGAAAGACTACTTTTAGGATTGTCAAGCCTAAATTGTAGAGAACCCTCCTTCATGTATTGCCTTGTGTTTTTCCCATTACTAGGAAAGCAGCATTCTGACTTTTAAATAGTTCCATGTTCAGAAGGCAGTCCAACTGGAATAAGGAAACACATTCCAAAGTGGGCTTGTAACTTCTCAGAGACATTCATACTTGCTTGACCTGAAATGTGGCTCAGCAAGGGACTGAAAAGGCTAAAGAGAAGTCACAATGTAAAAGGTAGTAATACACACTGTACTCTGTACATACAATTAATTAGTTAATAAAATAAATGTTATATGTTGGTGAGCTCTAGCACACCTTCAGACAAGGATATGGGTAGTTAGTCTATCAGTGATTCACTACCCAGAGAGATGTTAAAGATTTCCAGAAATAAGATATGGCAAAAGAAAGAATAGGAGATGTAGTCTGGGATTCGTGAGATGAGTTATGTTAACCATAATCCTTGCTGTCTTTTCACTTACTCTTCTGTAATTCTCAGAATATTAGTAAGTTTATGTTTCTATAAAAAACACAATTGAATACATAGTTTGAACAACAGAGATTTATTTCTATCTATGCTGGAACCATCAAATTCAAAGTTATGCCGTGGGTCTGGTGTGAGGATATTTCCTGTTTTGCATACAGTGCTTGTTATATCCTCACATTGTACAGAGAAAGACAGTTCAGTCTCTGTTAATAAGGACAGTAATTCAGCCATGGAAGCCCCACCCTTATCTATACACAATGGCTTCTCAGAAGGCCATCTCCAAAGATAGGACATTAAGATTGTCATTCCATATTAGACTGTTGACAGGCACAATTCAGTTCATAACATTTATCAAATTCTGCTCCATTTCTGGGACTCAACTTTGACATCTGTAATCAATGGATAACATGGATATGAGAATCTTCCCATTTGGTGTATGTTTGCCTGAGAATGTTTCTTCTCTCATAGCACTTCTCAGCAGGATGTGGTGAATGTGAGGATTAAGAGGAAGAAAGAAAGAGATTCTGTTCCATTCTATTCTCATGGAGAACTCTTCACCTGCTTACTGGCCCGGGGGGGGGGGGCAGTCAGTATTTCCAGAAGTCTGTTGTTAACTGATCTCAAATCTGAACCTTTATAAATTATAAGGCCGGTTTCCCAATCAATCCTGACTAGAATTTAGAAAGATGCTTGAGATTTAGGAGTTATTGAGCTGCTGAGGCTGCAGAATAGCCAGAGTTAATTCCTCTTGCCATGCTCTGGATTCTGACCAAGTTCTAGTAATAAAAAAGAAAGTGCTGGCAATATTGTAGAACAAAGCAAGAGTAATCCAATCTGGATGTGAGGAATGCGTTCAAGCCCATTCCCAAATCAGCAACAGGCAAGCAGGGTCCAAGCATGTTATATTTTTAACATCCTATGAAAAGCTATTGCATTTGGTGTTCTTTAAAGGGGAGACATGCACTCAAAGCAATGGCAAAGTTAATTTCAGGGAGCTTTCTCACATTGGTCTAGCCAATGGGCAATTAGACCCTTTCATATTTTGTGACTGCTACTCAAGGTTACTGTTTACTATTTTGACCACTCAAACCTCACATTGCTTTAGCAGTTCCAAGAGATAATCCAAAATTCCATGATCACCATAAAGACTTTCGAAAGCTACCACTGATTGCCTTCTGTTGTTGTGTTAAAACACCACACAGTATCAGCTTGGGGAGGAAAGGGATAGTTCGGCTTATTGCTTATGTTTTCACATCACAGTGCCTTTATCAAAGGAAGTTATAGCTGGAACTCAAGCAGGAACCCAGAGATGGAAGCTGAAGCAGAGGCTACTGCTACTGAGGAAACTTTCTGGGGCTTACTAAGTTTATTTTCCTATAGAGAACAAAATCACCTCCCAGGGGAAGCATCATCCACATAGGAATAGGTCATTTCACACCAATTAATCAGGAAAATGCCCTATAGACTTGCCCACAGGCCAGTTTGATAGAGATAGTTCCTCCACTGATATTCCTTTTCCTAGTTGACCCAGGTTTGCAAGCTCTATAGGTAAGCATTTATTTACCTAGACTAGGTATAGCCTCTTTGAATGCTACACTTTCTAGGAGAGATACTAAGAAGAGTTTTATTTCACAGGAAAGAAGTTGAGATACTGAGTGCATAATTTATCCAAGGACCTGTAGTTACTGTTGGATGGATTTGAACTTGATGTTACCTGCTTTTAAACTTTGACTGATTGTAGGACTCTGTGCCAAGCACCATCAGAGTAGGACTCACTGGCTATGATTATGAACCTGATAATTTTACCCCGTGTGGTATCTTCCATGAAGCTCAGCCCTCTGTTTCATTTTCGGAACTTAAAATATAACATGCAAATATTATTTTAGAGTTATACAAATAACATATATTCACTGTTAAAACTGTAGAAAATCAGATTGTCACAAAGAAGAAATTAAAATTAGCCCTCATTCTACAATATTGAGAGCAGCATGTTTAACATTTCCTGTACTGCAAAATAGTTAGATGGTCACATGCTGGAATGAGATGGGCTTAAATTTAACTCCTAGCTCAGGCAATTTGTAACTGAATAAATAAGCACAGAAATGATTAATTTTGTTTGCTTGTATTTTTAACAAGAAAAAGTGATGGTCAAATGCTTTCATGTGATTTATGAGTTTCTGGAGATTCTACTGTCTCTGCTTTACATCTCTCTGGAAAACAAAAACAAAAACAAAAGCAAAACACTGGGTTCACATCATGTACTGTCATGCACACTTAGCATGGGTTCTGGGGTTTCAAACTCACACCCGCAAATCAAGCACTTT
This sequence comes from Montemys delectorum, assembly GCA_019843815.1. NCBI lineage: Eukaryota > Metazoa > Chordata > Mammalia > Rodentia > Muridae > Montemys > Montemys delectorum. The sequence goes on from JADRCD010212693.1 coordinate 41,935, forward strand.
ATGCACAGAGCTATCTCATTAAAGCTGTATCAGCCAATCTTCTAATCCTTCTTATATGTAAACACACTTAACCATCACATGCACACATACAAGAGAGAGGGACAGAGAGAGGGAGAGGGAATTAGCATGAGCTTGTTACAAATGTCATTTCCATTCCATCAACATGAAAACTGAAACAAAGAGAGATGGTTTTTAAACTCCTATAGCATGAAACATGTGGAGCTAGAACTAAAGAGAACTAGAACTTGGAAGTTCTAACTCTAAAGTGCGTGTTCTCAGCCATTAGAGAACTACTTCTGGTTTTATTTAATATTACTGTGGTTTCCTTCATAATTTTTATTTCCTCAAATTGGAAACACACTGAACATATTGCTTTGTTATCTTCTTTCTTCATTTAACAATATGCCTTGAACATCTTTCCAGTCATTAAATACTTTTAGGGAGCACAACTTTTTTGATGTCTGCATGGTATTCAGTTGAATGTCTGAAATGCAATTAGCTTAGGCCAATCTCTATTGTTACACATTTCAGATGTTTCTAATATTTCACTATAATAAACAATGCTGAAATGAACAGCCCTGTACATTCATTCTCTGGCTATTTCCTTTGGATAACTTCCTAGAAATAAAATTGCTCAGTCAAAAGGGTATGACGCGTTTTATGTGAACATTGGTGCTTTGGTTTGATTTTTGAGAAATTGTGGATCTTTCTGTAACTTCACCACATCAGGCACACTACTGTGACAAGGGAACTATTAAAAAGTCACAAAACTAGGCTTGGGACATATGCGCATTACACATAATCCAATATGTATTGTATAGAAAACCAATGGTTTGCCAGACCAGACTTCTTGCTAATTCTCATTTGGCAAATGAAATAACAATTTAACCTTCTATGTGAGAACAACTGAAGTCCAGAGGATGGAGACAATCTGCATAAAGGTTTGGTGATGGAAATAGAGTTTATTGAGTAATTACTGTATGCCAGATACTGAGTTAGGTTCTGTAATTGCCTTCATTTAACATTGGAAGATGTACTTCACAGGCAAGAAACTTAGAGGTTCCATGACTTCCCAACACCACAAAATTGTAAGAAAAAAGTCAGGCTCAAGTCTGCATTTAAATTCTTATATAACAAACGGCATCATCAGTTTGTTGCTACAACATATCACCACACCTCTTCAAATATTTCATGTGCTTGAGGACAATGGTACTCTTGTTTCTTGTCTGTGCTCCTACATCTATAATTTTGATTGATTTTTCTAAATATCTCTCTGTTCATCTTATCTTGGAATCTGATCCAACCTAAAACTTTCATAGTTTTTATCTCTGCATATTGACACTTAATATAAATCTCAGGAGGTAGATTATATAAGGTAACGAGAGCACATTCCATTTTCCTAAGACATTCTTAGCTTTAAGACTAAAGTATTCTCATTCTGGAATCTCACTGTACTATATTAGGTAAATTGGGATGCTCACTTACAAGTATAATTAAATAATTAAAACTTGGTCAGTCATTAACAGATGTTTCCTGATTAATTATTCTCCTGTATTCACTCATTCACTTGCTCATTCATTCCTGGTTGCTGAGCAACCAACTCATGCTCACCTTTGAGTGAAAGATGAGACTCATATAAAAGCCCAACCTTAATACTCTTTTCTGGGTCAGTGGTATTCAAGAAGAAAATTTCAGGAAGGTATTTGAAAGCATCACCATTTTGGAAGACAAAAGAAGGCGACAAAATATATGTGTTATGTATCTTGAGTTTTACAGTACCTGTACAATGGGAAAGAGGATGTGGTAGACAAGGGGACAAAGGAGCTCAGTCTGAGCAAAAGATAAAGATGGGGTACATTGGAGTATCTATAAAGAATTGTGCATTACTGGGACATAAGACAGTTAAACTCTATAATGCCATGAATCCCTAGTCAAAGGAAAAATAAGAAAAGAGTAAAAGCATTTGATGACCAAGCTGTTGTTCTCATAAGAAAGGTGATGAAAATCAGAATAGAAAGCATAAGGTTGGGTAAAATACAAAAATGAACAAACAAACCAGAGTTTGGTGGTTCAGAATTTTATCTACCAGATGACAATTATTTGTTGATTTATTTACTCATTTTCTCATTCAGCATATATTTACCAAATAGCTATTGTGTACCATTTATTTTTCTCGATCAGAAAATAAAAAGAAGAGAAAATAACACTAGGGGGGTAGTGCATGCATTTAATCCCAGCACTTGGGAGGTAGAGGCAGGCAGATCTCTGAGTTCAAGGTTAGCCTGGTCTGGAGGAGTTCCAAGACATCTAATGCTATACAGAGAAACTGTGTCTTGAAAAGCCAGAGAGAGAGAGAGAGAGAGAGAGAGAGAGAGAGAGAGAGAGAGAGAGAGAGAGAGAGA